>JBCAUI010071327.1:0-19975 GCA_038406195.1 Haplosyllis anthogorgicola | reverse complement strand
AATTTTACACATAGCCTAGAAACAATGATCAGTGGTTTTGCCCCATTTAACTGTGGAACAATTGACAGGTAACTTATGCACTAGTTGTCAGCAATGTCAACACTAAGCACATCCTAGCCATTCAATGCACCAATCATCATAAATACTTCAACATAGAAGCCATATCAATATGTTAAAAATGTATTTATTAATTTCTCTAAAAGTATTGCATTGAGTAATGAGGTAAATATTTATTACGGTAATAAATTTATTTTATTTAGATGTGGTTTTGTTGCCGTTTAATATCCTTATCACATCTTTGGAGATAGTGAGAAAACTGTTATATCACTATCTTCAAAGATGTGATACAGATATGAAACAAACAACTAAACCACATTTGTAAATATAAAATAAATTTATTACTGTAATAGCTATTAACCTTACATATCAATGCAATACTCTAAGAAAATCAATAAATATTTGTGGTATTAAAACTTTCGATTGGGTCCGTTTCACTACCCTGAATATGGAAACGCTTAAGCAGAAGAGAATAATGATACATACTGGCAAACAATAGAATTTCACGTTGTGCTTAAGTCAATTCTACAAAGCTCATTAAACTTCTATTAATTTGGAACCGTGCAGAACAAAAAGGCAAATAAAATAATTTCAGGATGTAATTTTTATGTGATTGATATTGTTCCAAAACTATTTTATCCTCTGGAATGAAATTGTTTTATTGGGAATGATTTACCAAACTAATAAGCTTTTCCTAAAATGAGCAAAGAATTCAAACTTGTGTCATGGATGCGAATTTAAATGCTCAGGGTAAAATTCTTTTGTTTTAGAATTGAGTGGATTTTCATGCATTGCGACATTCTAATGGTGGCGTTCGCCTGTTCACCGGAAAAATAGTCGTTGACAACTAATTGTTTTACACAATTGCGAAAATCTTAAAAATTAAATTTTAAATGATATTTTAAACAGAAACAACGAAACATGCGGGAAACGCCCTGAAACGTAAATATCAAATTATGCTTAAATCATCGTTGCCAAAAAAGTGACATCCAAGTTTTGTTTGCTTCTTTTCATACTCAAACTGTCAACATGTAAAAGTTTGTAAGGTATGTAAACAACCTGTGAATCTGCACTAAACCAACAATGACGAGAATGTTTCTCTGCTCACATAGCAAAAATGTTCAAATTTGGCACAAAATGAAAAGCTGCTGAAATGTCATTGGGTTAGGCCATTACGATGTATAATACTCTGAGCCTATTTTGAGCTCTATTGATTTGTTGCTTCAGTTTAATAGTGTAAATCAAGATTATGGAGACGATGTTTTAATTTGAAATTTAGCTAGAGCATAGGTCCATAATTATGAACATAGGTTAAAGAAAGACCGTTCAGTTTAAATGATTGAAGAAATGAATCTGAAATTCAAATCATGAAATCACTATCAAAAGTTTAGCACCCGGCCACAATTCAATTGAATGACCCAGCATGAAATTTAATTGTTACGGTGCGCGTAACTTTTAATAGTAACTTCATGATCTTTTGTAGTGTGAGAGGAAAATTTGTCGGACTTATGTGACCAAACTGTAATATATGAAAACAAATTTCAATTAAAGGGTTAGTATGACCATAGGCCTATGGTATGACTAATTCCTAACTGCAGTGCACCTGTGCTGCGCACATGCAGAAAAAATAGCGTTACATAAACGATTTATAGTCGGCAGTAATTTTGCTACACACTGTGTATATTCATTATAAAGTTATTAAGAAACTTCACTTCAAATAAAATGTTGATAGGAGTAACATGCATCAATTAAATAAAGAACAGTATTCTAGGTTTTCCAAATTGGTTTTATGGAGTTAGGCCAATTTGTTTTCTGGATTTATTTAACCAAAATGGCAAATATTGGGGAAGACTTCAAACAGTATGTTCCTAACTATAATAATGATACTGAAATTGATACCAGAATTTTAATTGTAATTAAACAACAGTGCATTTCAGCAATTACAAAGTCTGTTGAATTAGGCTAGCCTAATTAGGCTAATTATCCTAATTCCGAGCATTAAAACCAATTTGGAAAAACCTCTATTGTTGTTGTAGATTAATGACTCAGTTCATCTTATGAATTTCCTTGACACGATCCATATGTTTGAACAGCAATCACTATTGGGCTGAATGTGACATTAAGTACACGAATCTCTCCATTAAAACCCATAGAGATAGGACAGTGTTTTCAAAACAAAATTAGTCGACAAGACCAAAAAAGTCCATTAAACAAAGAAATGGATTTGTAATGTACTTTAAAGAATTACAGAAAAATTACAGGAATCTATAGGAGATTTATAGATAAGGCGAGTGACTTTATCAAGAAAAGGTTTAGACTCTCTAAAGAACTTAAACTGCTAAGTAGGACTTTTTACTATTAGCAAATTATTATTTGTGAATTAAAGAATGTGATGGTGTTTCGTATTAGCTGTTAATATAATGAAACAGTCACCACAATGATTGTGTTTGTCAAAAAAATTTTCGGTAATATTATTTCGGTGACCACCACGGCAAACGAGATTACGCGGCAGTTTCATTAAAAAAATACATTTAAAATATATCAGCTCCTGAAATTCCTATCATTCTGGATACGAAAATAACAGAATCTCATGCTGTGCTTCTGATGTGCTACTGTTTCCAAACTGTAAAGAATTTAAGGAGCTGAACGAAGTTTCCAATTGGTCTTGGAAGAATTCCATACTAATGAACCGCAATAAGGAACTTAATGGAAGAAGGCAAACAAATCCTTTACACACAACTATTTTTTCCACAAAACATACCAGGGTTACAGGTGTGCTCTCTTCAGCTGCTGGGTTCAGACTGAGAGGCAATGTGAATAACTCAATTAAGAGACAGCAGTTGCTGCACAGGAATTGTGCATGGGTGTTCCAAAGAGTTCCTAAATCCGTATGAAATTTTACTGATATTTCCGAATTTATATTTAATATTACAACACTGAACGCATGAAATGTTTATTAGATAAGGGTTGTTTAAGAGCAATGCAATGCATGCACTGAACACTGTAGTAGGAATAAGAATTTTCCTAATTAATAATCCCAGTTTAAAAAAATAGATCTTCATAGATTTCTTGTGCTTTCTTCAAATAAAATTAAAACCGAATAAATTGAGTTTTCAATTTGAAAAGTATTTTCAACGACGGGTTAGTTGGATAATTAAACCATTTTAGTATGTGATCTACTGTCATGTGTCATTGAGTACTCCTGCAGGTGTACACTTTTAAAATGTGTCATCCACTTGGCCGTCACTGGTCACGCTGATATGTAGGACTGTTTGTCTAACGATGTATCGGGATCAAATGCGTCGCGTCAGAAAACCTCGATGGAGGGGTTTAGTCACAGTATTAACTTATGAAAGTGCAGAAAATGTCGATCAATCATTTGTGTTTAAACGGAGAATTTTGCTGGTCATTACATTTTCTACAGAATCGACCGGAATGGTGATATTTACCTAAGGTGTTCATACCACACCAAAGTTCATTTTATGGAAGATATTACAATGAAAGCAATATATTTCTTAATAAAATAGAATGGTGATTACTTTTTAATGACTTTGTATTGTATGCATCTGCAGGAGTTTTCATATTAAACATGAACTTCAACATTTGAAGGTCGTTTCATTTCCAAAAAGTATCTTTTAGTATCTTCAATGGTTCCGATACATAATTGGAATTCAAATGGTATGTTAGGAAATTCGTCATTTTTGCTATTACAAGTGAAGTGTGTGATAAAATATTTGACTTCCCACAGTAAGCTCATGGACAAAAGTTCATCGGTTAAAAAAATGATGGGGGCAGCACCTGACGGGCCTTAAATCCACTGTGCATTTGTATTCTGATGTGTCCTCGACATTTGGTTTAAATGTCCCGAATGTTGCCAAAAATGATTCAATTCTAAACTTGAATTTTACAGAGGATGAAATGTTTGGTCTTCTTTTGAGAACGATATGTGCTTGCTTTTGTCCGAGTCAAAGACACAGCAGGGAATTGAATTGACGCAAAATGAAATCCATTTCAGGAGATGAAGCAAAATACAGATTATCGCAACGATGTATGAATTTTCCACTAATAAGAAGGGCTACTTGTTTGTTTTCTTTTTGGTTTATATTATTACAATGCCTAAAATTATTTTATATTATATCTGATAAATTTAGAGATGTCTTCAATAATGTTTACACAGGAAAATCTGTCCAGCTGGCTAAATGGTCTTCATTTTGTCCCTATGTAAATGCGTCAGATATAGATGTACGTCTATGCCATCTATTAATTGTTTCACCCTAATCACTTCAATTAGACATTGTCTCCATCTGCCTTTATACTTTTATACACATATATGCTGTCTATGGAGACCCTTAAAAGGCACACTGTGCTTTTCGCGTGAACAGAAAATGATCATAATTTAGCCAGCCGTGGAAGCTGAAAACAATAGTGACTCCAAGTTTTGATAATACTAACACCACGACGAAAGTACAGTATTAATTTCTGTTGTTCCCTAAAAAAAGAAATATCCCCAGCTGGTGCCATTTAAATTAAATCATTACACAAACATCGTATCAAGCGTGTACGTAAGGGGATGTAAGGGAGCTCCCACAATGTGCCGTGTTCATGTTCTGATTTTGAAACTATCACGTTGTCTTTTGCATTTTGCGTTTTCGTAGCATTACGAAATCTTACTTATTTCCAAGATTTAGTTTATTCAAATATTCAGAACAAGAGAACATAAACATGGCCATGAAACTGAGAAAAGAAAACAAGAAATGCATGTTCATATTTAGAATGAAAACCACTTTTGACCTTCCCAATTTCACATAGGTTAAACCCTGTTTACCTTGAATTAATATTTATTTACCTAAAAAACTTTGTTTACCACTCTAAAATGTATGTAAACACTGGAGTAAACAGCATGAATACTGAAGAACGACAACAAACTAACATGCAGTTGGATCTGTTGTCTAGGTGGGAACAAGTGATTCTTGAGGGAATTTGTACCACAAATTTGCATTTCATTTTCATTTAACAAACGAATTAAGTGTTTTCATATTGTTCCATCAAAAGACACAGTATAAAATAAGTCTAATGCTGAAACTTCCATCAGTTTTGAAACAATAACAACTCAAGGGCACAGCGTGACAATCTTGTGTTCTCTCTTTTGTTCTGTAAGATTCCAAATTGATAGGAATATCATGAGCTGTTGTATTGTACTAATCGTATTGTTTTTGTTTCCTCGATTCAGGTTCGGGTTTCCCGGAGGGGCCTCCCGCCTGGACATGCGCTGACGGCTACCCACACCACGGGGCGGATACCCAGACCACCACCCCTCCCTACACCATCACAGCCTCATCTACTACATACTCACTGGGACAAACCATCACCTGTAAGTACCTCTCACCTCATAACAATCACCTGTAAACACCCGACTAGTCACAACAATCACATGTAAGCACTCCTTAAATCAGAACAAATGCCTTTAATTGCCCCTCATCCAACTCATACAGAAATCTCCTTTAGGTACCCCTCATCTTACAAAATTCATTGTAAACAGTAGGGTGTTAATTATATCTTGTAAAGCACCTTTTTATAATTAAAATTATGTGATGGTGTGCTGAACTGTAACAGTGAAGCATAGTAGTTTTCTGCCGCCCCACAATTGTGGCAGCACCTGACGGGCAATAAATACAAGTTACACTTCGTTACCTACTGTTTTTACATTAGTAAATTTAAATTTACCAGGTGGAAAAACACGTGTAAGACATTAGCCTTGGATTACATTTATTCACTACTAGCATGACATTTGATTTTAAATTCTCTGACCATGACCTTTCCAGTGACCTTGCAAGGAACGAATGAACAGTCGTTTGAAGGCTTCATTATCCGAGTCCAGAGGACGGGTACAGGCAGGGACACGGAACAGTGTGTCGGCGAGTTCGTCAGCATACCGTCCGGGATGAAGCAACTCAACTACCACGCCGAGACACCCGGGGTCATAGTACGTGTTTGTTTGTCTTATCTGTCTGTCTGTCTGTCTGTCTGTCTCACTGGCGCATCTAGAATTTGCCGTACGCTGGCTTCCCGGCCTGCATAAATTCAATCAAACTTCAGCAAAAACTGAATGAAAATTAAAAAAAATTCCCATAGATCCCCCATTGTCTGTCTGTTTGTCTGTCTGTTTGCAGTCTGTCTTTCTGTCGAAAGTATTAAGGTTGACAACAGTCACTGACAAATGGAGTTGACAACAAATATTAATATTGACGAGACTTGTCGAACATACTGATTACCACATATCCGAGGACTAAAAGTACAATAGCAATACAGGATTTTCGAACAATGATCTGACATAGTAATCAAATCTTTCAGCTCAATTTTCAAACGATCTTATCCGCAATCAATTCAAAATTCAAATGTTTAAATTTTAAAAAAATTTCACAGAATTGTCTGAGTCACAGTGACGATGATAGCAGAACGCAACTGGTGCTTCAGTGGAAGGCTCCAACCAGTTCTGTGGGAAACGTAATAGTCAAGTGAGTACACACCATTTACAACTTTACGCTTTGAATAACCTTTTGATACCAGTAAATATGATGTGTTACGGATTGGACCAACTCCAAGTACCAGTTGCAGTGGGGTTGGACTATCCCGATATTGAAACAACAGATGCAACAAATTACAAAAAAAATTGTGTTGGTAACAGTGTATTTTGTGATGGGCACACTATTGGCATACCTACTGTCGTCCATGTACTTTTAGGCAGGAAAAGTAGAAAGTTCGCCCAATTTTGTGTTGCAATATAGTATTGACAGCTATGAAGTCATTTGTTAAATTAAAAGTAAATATAAATACAATAGATCCTGTCTTGCGCTGCACCTATCTTGGGCGACATTTTCCTTTTTACTGCAGTTTTATCCTCACATGATTCCTTAATATTCATGTTTATTGCACCTGTCATCAGCGGCATTCTTGTCATTTACGACACTTAGTCATCACAAAGAAGGGTGCCGCTCAAGACAGGTTCTACTGTACCTTACTTTAGAGCGACTGTTCTGGAGCATTACGATAAGTTTTGGAAGGACGTGACGTTACAAATCAGCGCAGCTTCTCCCATGGCGGACTCGGGCATGGACACCACGGTATGTCACACATTATGGGCGTAACTCACGCCATCACGCCCTACAGGGGAAGTCTCAGGCAATAATTAGTTTCAATGAAAGATACATCATAACCGAACCATCTGTACAAATCTTTAATTCAGCAAATGGCACTGCTACTTCACTCCCAAGGATAATGTATGTCAAAGAGCCGATCCTTGTGGGAGCTTTTAGGCCCTTGTGGGAGTTGTTGGGCCTTTAAAGTCCATTGAAATGGTCTGATATGAAATGTCAGGTCCACTGCACAGATGAGTAGAGCTGATCAAAACATAGGTAGATTAGTTCATACATAACTCATTTGCTTAACATGCTGTCACATATGAATAAAGATGCTTGACATACATCCGCACTTCATTGTTAAAGTATAAGATTTCACAAATCACACAATCAGCTTTTGTTGAATGTGCAACAGTTAATTGCAATATGTCAATCAGTGTCAGGTCTAACATGAACATGAGCAGGTAAACAAACCACATGTGGACCAAGAGTGAATCAAAAGCCAATCTAAAGATGGCTGCATCATCTAGAGGCCTTCAGATCTGATTAAATGGTTCGAAAATAATGGGCCTAAAATAATGGACTAATCATACTTGCAACTTATTAAAATTACCAAAATTAATTCACGGGTTGGTTTCAGAAACCTCCTCTGTCTGGTTAATGATATTTTTCATAAATAGCTGTAAGTTATAAAAACGCTGAGCGGATCCCCTTCAAGTGAACACCTCATCTGGAAAAGCGTTTATAATTATTAAAACGAGCTGAAAATGTCACTCTCTGACACCGTCATAGGTTGACATCTATGGTGATGTCCTTTGTCCGAAAATTATCTTACTCGCTTTTTAAATGTCCGTATTGAAAGAAATGTTTGTTCTATTTCTCTGTACTTCTCACATAGCCAGGTTACACGTTCGGGAACTTTGACCTGACGACCTGTGGATCCACCAAGGGATGTGCGCTGTATCCGGACGGATGCGACGGTCGGTACTTTGTAATTATATCCTTCATCTAAATACTTGCGACTCTTTATTACCAATCAGTTGTAACATGCAGTAAAGCCAATTTATATTTTAAGCATTTTCCGGACATAACATTTTTTCCGGACATAACTTTTGAAAATGATGAATATAATACAATTATAAGAAATATAAGAAAAAGTACAAAACATGACATGATTATCGTGTAACAACAGGTGTGAAAATAAGATCCACATTTACTACACTGACATACATCAATAAGGTGAACTTTATTGCAGCCACATGAATAATATAACCATGGTTTTATTCCAGCTACACGTTTTGTATGACCATAGTTTAATTTTGGAAACACGTCTGACATATAATCATATTTCTATTTTGGCTACATGTATAACATAACCATGGTTTTATCCCAGGTACATGTATAATATAACTATGGTTTTTCCGCAGGTTCTAAGTGCCGGTACGCGGTGACGTGGCAGCGGGACCCGGACACGGTGAACCGGCCGAACAACCTGCGGTTCGAGGCGGTGGTCGAGACGGAAGACGA
Organism: Haplosyllis anthogorgicola; assembly: GCA_038406195.1. Taxonomy (NCBI): domain Eukaryota; kingdom Metazoa; phylum Annelida; class Polychaeta; order Phyllodocida; family Syllidae; genus Haplosyllis; species Haplosyllis anthogorgicola. The sequence continues at coordinate 11,255 of JBCAUI010071327.1, read as the reverse complement.
GTACGTGGCGCTAGGCTTCTCCCGCAATGACGACATGGTGAGAATTACAGCTGACGTATAACCATGGTTTTATTCTGACCACACAGCTCCTGAAATTATAATAATACAACAGCACATCAAAAGCACAGCATGGAATCCTTGTGTTCTCTCGTTTGTTCTGGATCTTTCCAAATTGATAGGTATTCCTGAACGACATCTGTGTTAAAACTGGTGATTTCATTTACATTTTAAGAAAAAAAGACGCCTTTCTCTCCCGGAGTAAAGATTTCTGTTCACAACATCTCTTAAATTATGATCATTTTCTATTCATGCGAAAAAGGTATTCAAAAACATGGAATTCCTGTGTTCTCTCTGTTTTGAATTGAACTGAATTTGAATTAATATTGGCACATTTCAAGAGATGGCATAGACGTAAATATTTTTGCACGTACATAAAAGACTCTTTCAGCATCCATTGCAATTCAAATAACCCTGACAATTAACATCACATTAACTTTAATTATTCCATTATGGAACAGAGACCAAGTAAAGCAATAAAGCGTACAGGGGGCATTTTGACTCTCTGTATCGATGAAAAGGTTCTGTAGCTTTCTTGGCAGCTTTTAACCCACTCTGTCCCTTGCAGGATGAGACAGACACGAACCACTGCGTCGTCACGGAGGACTCGAGCCCGATATTCAGCGTGCAGCACGGCTACAACGGAGAGGTGGAGGGCGAGGACTTCAACGAGCGACACCGCATAGTAAGTACACCTGTCTTTGCGGTCATCTCTGTTGTACGGTCATCTGTCATACGGTCAGCTGTTTTGTACCGTAACATCTATTTTATAGTCACATCTATTAAGCAGTCACTTTTAAGCGGTCAATTTTATTTTACGATTACCTCTATTGTACAAGGGGTTATAACCCTCAGTCACCGTGACACACTGGCTCATATTGCGCATTCAAATGTATGGTACAATTTCGTTTTTTCGTTTATTTTTGAATGTACTCCAGAAATTTCAATGAGTTAGAGGATAAAATAATACCATGCTAGTTCATCAATATGCAAAAAGTAAGGCGTGAAATTCTATTGATCTATGACTGACTGAAATTGATTTCATTTTTCAAAATTCCAAGCCAAATGCTTCAAAAAACTTATTCTTCCCAAAAATAAAGGGTCATAAAGACACATTTTTTGTCTTTGACATTAATTTAAGAATTGTGAACATTTTTTGATCACAGAAAGGGTTCAGCAGCCTGCAGGTGAGGCGGGACAATGGTAAGGTGCACTGCTCGTTCTCCCGGCCGATCAGCCTCAACTACTACACGTACGACTCCGCCGACAACGTCGTCAACCTGTCGTTCGACATGGCGTCGGAATCCTTCACCCTGTTCGTCGCTACGGGACCCGTGTTCCTCAGTAAGTAGTGTGCGTGCGCGCGTGTGTACGTGTGGGCCCGTGTTCCCCAGTAAGCAGCATGCGTGTGTGCATGTGTGTAGACTGTTGGAAGAAAGTATGCGATATCAAAGTCCTTGTTATTCATTTAAATTAGGTTTAACAAAGATTAATAAGAGTTGAAACCTATCGTCTTCACAAAAATGTCCTTTTCACTTTACTTTACTTTTCTCTTGCAGACTCAGATGCTGCGCAGAAGCACAAGCAACTTCCGGTGATCTCCAAGAAGAAGATCAACTTCTTGAGTGACAGGAAGGTGTTTGAGATGTCAGCTGTGCCTCTCCACCTCAAGATTCACGGTGAGGATGCGAGGAATCAGAATACACAGCCTTCTGACCGCATGTCCGTGGAACTGAAAAGTTTATATTATATATGGACGTGCACGTTCTACAAAAATCTTTCACAAAAGGACACAAAACCTGTTCTTTCCAACTCCTGTGTGTGAACAAACTGTTCCCAGCCCAGTTTACTCTGGTGCTACCAAAAAAACTCTGAAAACAAATAACGCTGTTCAGGTAAGAACTGAACACCTGGACAAGTAACGGTTGTGAAAGAAAATCTGTACACACATATTTGGTGGAGTAAATTTTATTTGGCTGGGCTGTGGGCACAAATATTTTAATGAAATGTCTTGTTACGAATTGCGATCGTTTTAGCGAGGCTAATATTACATTAGGCGATTTCAAGCCGATTATCGGTGACTATTACATAGCAAGAACAAACATCCTTCGATAATCGGCTCGTGTAACATCAGCCTAACGTTTTGTTTGCAGGTTCGCTGGGTATGCTGGCGTGGACCACCATGGCAGCGTTCGGTATGGTTCTCGCGCGTCACTACAGATCAGCGCTCGGCGGAAAATGTCTCGGTGAGTCCCCTAAAAGCTATTTCATCGTGTTTTTTCTTACAGTTAACAGTTAATCACAACCATTTATTTCTACAAAACAATTAGATAAAATAGCTCTTCTGGTAGAATCACAAAGATTAAAACCATGAAATCAATGTTTTGTAGCGTGATTTAATAATACAAGCCACATAAGGTAGACTGAGGCAGGATATGTGTTAGAACCTCTAGTTTTATATGTGAGAGTTTCAAGTTCTAGTAAATGGCAGTTTTTAATCTGACAGGTACGGGTGCGTGGTTCCAGCTGCACCGCGGCTTCATGGTTGGGACGGCGCTCGTGTGCGCCGCCACAATCGGCGTCATCTTCGGCTTCCTTAAGGAGTGGACGCACGTGAGTTACCTCTGTTCTCCGAAAGTGCTCAAAATTTCAAGAAAAAGGAAATAAAACCATTGTATTTATGGTAACGCATTTTAGTTTAAACTGTTAAGCAGAAAAAGATTGAGTATTCGAGAAGTTTTAATAAAAAATTAATTCTTTCGGAGTATTCCGGGTATTACGTAAAATCTGCAGGAATAATTCCACCGTAGTGGAATCTTCATACTGTTCAACAACTAGATATTTTGTTTACCTAACACATTTTAGAGTGCGACTATCCACGCTGTATGCGGACTGGTGGCGATGCTGCTAGCGATATTCCAGATCATCATCGGGCTGGCTCGCCCCGGGCTCACGGCGCCCAGACGTCCCATCTTCAACTGGTTGCACAGGATCTGTGGCTTGGTCGGGTTCCTTGTGGCAGGTGGGTGTCTGTCTGTCTGGCTCTGTCTGTCTCTGTCTTTCTGTTTCTGTCTGTCTGGCTCTGTCTCTGTCTGTCTCTGTCTGTCTCTGTCTGTCTCTCTCTGTCTCTCTGTCTCTGTCTCTTAAATGAATTTCATTTGAAAATGAAACTGTTCTACTGTGCCTCATCCTTTTGGAAACAAAGTAGAATTAAAGAGGCAGTGTCAAATTCCCTTCTTCCAAATTCACGTTAAATTCCTTAGACGTTATTACAAGTAGAAGTATCACACCCAGTTGCGTTCTGTTTCAGCTGCTGCGGTTGTACTGGGTTTGACTAACGTGCTGATAGATCTGACTCTCGCTAAGTACGAGGCGATCATCATCGGCATCTGGCTCGGATTCTACCTGGTCATGGAGATCATCCTGGAGATCATCAAGCACTGCGCTTCAGAAGGTAAACCACTGGTTCTCTAAATGATAGTATAAAGTTACTTATAGTCCTAGAAACCTTTAGCATTTTCAAAGCGGTTCATATCTTTGAGGTCACCAAACTTTAGTGTCAACCATCACCCTCGGAGATACAAAATGTAAGATGACAGATGACAGTGTGATACTGTCGAAAAGTACTTACTTGTAAAGTAAATCACTATCGGATCGACATGAATTCTTCTACTTATCAAAACAAACGTCCGAGAGGAATCTATTTCAACCATTGTTTTTGTTCAGTCATATCATTTTGTGCAGAAAATGTCGGAATTGACCGATTGCTGTATCAGTACCAGGGGTTTGATCTCAGCTTGCAATTAAGGAGTGTTATTGGTACCATTGGAGTTTGACAAAACAGACATGCATCCATTCCAATCTATGAGTTACCACTCAAAGGGCCTCTTCAGTGAAGTCATTTCAGGGTGTAGAATTAAAAGCTGAGGAGCAAAATGAAAATACAAGAACGAAACTGTGATTTAAATTTTAGGAGGGAAAGTATCAGATGCCGGTACGTTTAGAGAGTGTTTAGGGTTAAGCCAAAACAAATCATCATTTTTTCCTCTCATTGCAATTCAAATTGTATGTTACGGAATTCGTCACTTTTACTATTACACGTGAAGTGTGTGATAATGTGTTGGACTTCCCGTAGTAAGCTTATGGACAAAAGTACATCGGTAAAAAAAATGGTGGAGGCAGCACCTGACGGGCCTTAAATCCAATGTCTATTTTGTATTCTGATGGGATAAATTAAAATTACCTTGATCTTAAGTCTTGTGTTAAAACAACACAAATTATATCATTATATTGCTACCATTTTAATACATTTCTTCTTTTTCTCTATATTTACGTGAAGTTTTCTTGCTTCAAAAACTGAAAAAATTTTCAAGCTCTGCTTGCAAAATTTATTTTTTGCTTGATCTAGACTCTTTAGAGAGTAAGACTGTAAAAAAGTACGTAGGTTCCGTTCTTTGTTTTCGCAATTCGCTCTTATCTGGAACCATATTTGTACATAACTCATTCTATCATACTAGTTTATGAATTGATTAAAACGGATTGTGAATTAACGAATGACTACAGCAGTTTTGGGTTATTTGACAGCCTACACCTCAGAGGTAATGCAAGATGATAGGACCTTGATAGTCAATGAAGGTGGTAAGGTTAAACAATTTCTATTTGCTTTTCAGTGTCTAATTTTGTGTAAATTAACATGCATGTGTAATGCCTAGTTTAATCCATAACAGGGGTACCAATGGCTCCAAAAAAATACGAGCTGTTTCCAGAGAAGTAAACGGTTGCCACCAAAATCCATCCAGTGTTACAGCTTGTATCTAATTTATTAGTTAATAGTAATATTGTAGTGATATTAATGTGCTAAATCATGTTAATGTCATGTTTAAAAATCATTCCGGTGGAAGTTTACACTAACGAGTATAGTGAACAGAAATTATAACCAATCAGAATGATTTCGATAATGAAAAAAATTGAAATCAGCTTTATTACAACAATTAAATCTGTAAAGATAATAATATTTACGCAAATTAAAATAACATTAATGCATGCATATGTGTTGTTAATTTGGGGCTACTGGCCTGAATAATGCCAGCTAGACCAAGTGGCCAAGAACTAATGATAATCTTAAGATGTGAAATTGATTGCTCTGTAACACATTGTTTTTTCCCAACTAATCAAATATAAGTATCGTGTTGAAGCTTGTGTCTAACACGGCAATGTTAGAATTTCGTTGTACGTCAGCATGGAATATGACGTCAACGTAAAGTCATGACGTCATCTCATCAGTAATACGTCCTATCAAATTGTGTTTGATTAAAAAATTTAACACTTCATTGGCAGATTTCACAATTAAAATGCTGATGTCGTTTTGTTCTGTAATGTCTTTGTTTTCGTGGATGCAAAATTATGTGGCTCATTCACCAAAATGCATTCAGGATTTAAACTTTTGTAAAAATTCATAATTTTCATTATCCTAAAATTCACCTTGATTTACTTTCAGATCCGAACAGCCCGAAGGAGCGCTCGTCTAAGAACTGCGTGCTGCTGATGGCGTTGGCGTTTATCGTCGTGTGTATGCTCGTCTTCCTCGCCGTCGCCATCGCATTCCTCGTCATGGCGTGAGGTGCGCCATCTCCCGTCCGGTGGTGTGCGGAAACTTTCCATAACAAACACTTAGATACAGCAGCAATTTGTGATAAGGCAAAACTTTGTTTAACAGATTAATTCCATTTTTTTTTTCATTTTTTTTGAGTTTGAACCCCAAGATATAATTGCCATTAAAATCAGAGAAAGAGAGAGAGAGAAAGAAAGAAAATAAGAAAGAAGGAGTGCAAAGAAGGAACAAAATGTAACCTAATTGAGATTTTATCTGGAAATGATTTTTCTCTTTTGAAGAAAAAATTCCTTTAATATTCTCTTGGAATTAATCTCATTGTTAGATAAAGTTGTAAAAAAATGGGCCTAAAAAGAAGATGCTAAACTTTTTTAAAACAAATTCTTATAATTGGAAACACCAAATTTAAAATGACCAGATTCTACTTCACCGTGAACTGTGTTGACGTAAAGGTAATAGTGGAAACTCAATGTACCCTTATTCCGGTCAATACGTAGAGGCAGCAGCTGCTAAGCTGTGTAACTTTTGTTGAGGTAATTTCCGAGGCAACTGCTTTTTTGCATCACATTTCACAGTGTTGTTGAAGCGAATAAATCATCAGGGAATGTTTTTCTAACTTATATTATTATACAGTTGGTTTTATGTCAGCTACGTGTACATATGATTCTTATTGAAGTTAAATTTTACGACATAGGAAAATACTGGAGTTTTATAACGTTACTTTTGTAGTCCTTTATTTATTATTCTTGTACAGATCTATGTGGATTTATTGCAATAATTACGATTATATATATCTTTGACAAATTTTTTTTTTAAAGACAAGCTATTTTAAATTATAACTGTCATCTTCTATAAATAAACTGTTTTCTACATAAACGTAAATTTATGTGTTTGTTTTATTTTGAGGAAACGAGACTTGAACAAATAAGAGATTCCCCTCGGAAGTACTCGGTGTACTTGTGGTAAACAATCTGTTTACTTGAAAAGCGATAAAGACGTAAACAAGTGGTATTTGCATAAACTTGTGCATTTTATTTTCGGGGGGCTTTTGATAGAACACTGAATGATATCTGGATAAACTGTTTGGCTTATTCTCTTTGGGGGACTGAATGAAATTTCGTACCTTCAGACATACAAAATTGTATAAAATTGGATTAAACTTAACATTGCATTACTTCAAAAATATAACTAAATACATTCCATTAATGTATGTTTGCACCTCAAGCTGTCTTTAAGATGTTGTTCAAAGTTGAAAAGTAGAGAAAACACCTTCTTATTTGAGTGCATGTTTCAAATTTGCCCATTTGAACTCTTGTTTTCTTCATGACAATAAAGAATTTGGAGCAAATGTGCTTCTTTACTTTAGAAGCCACCTAGTCGTTAGTCTACACAATCTGGTGCAAATTAATATTTGAATCCAACTAATCAAACACACTGTTATTTGTACCAAGCGTGAATGTAAATTGTAATATATGCATTTCTTGTCTCTTTAGACAGACTTCTACCACTGTCCCTGTCTGCTCAAGAAGACATGTTACTTCTATGATAATCAGCAAAAGACAATTTCGTACAAACTTTGAACGTCATGATTTCCACAAAAGATTGGCGAGTGACCAAAAACATTTCGCCACGGTTAATCGCCGTTCTATTTAGCAAAACGTTGAAGCACACTTTAAGAAACTGTTTCAACTGGTAGCTAAGTGACGAAAAGGTGCGCGAAAGCGTAAAGTCATAACGTCACAATTGGTCAACTAGAGTGACGTACCACTATTGGCGCAAGTTCCCCTTCAACAGTACACAGAAATCGTATCATTTTGGAACGAAGAGAACAAAGGAGAGAACTAAAAAATTTCACGCTGTGCATATAATGCGCTATTGTTAAACTTCTAATACGAATTCCTTGTCCTGTCAAAGTCATTAATAATTTGATTGCATTTGGTTTGCTGTGGTTATAGATCTGAACTGGCCTCAGAGTTCATAAATTTATTAAAATGTGAAACATAGATTTATTTGTGCCTAGCCTTGTGTTATCTAACGATTGAAAGCGGACACTCAACATTACTTTGTTTGGCCTCGTGTTATCTCTGGTGTTATCTGTATGAGGTAGGATGCAAATACGAAATCACCGGGATACCCCAGTAACCCATGAGTACCGGGAGTAACACACACAATGCAACAATACAGTAAACTGGACGTACTGAGTGACAAGCGTAAACAACAAGATACATAGAATACCGAAAGTAAACAGCTTACTGAAGGAATATTATTTAATTGGATGTCATCTCACGAATGTTTGAGCAAATCCTGAACTGTGTAGGAGTATTAAACTGGAACTATTAACTTCAAGATAACTTTACATTCGAAGGATTTGACAACGAGGGACCAGGAAAAAGACTTACTCAGGTTTTTACCCAAAATAATTGATGCTTACTGTAATTGAAAGTTTATCCTTGGTAACTGAAAGGAGAAATTCCATACATGTATAAAACACCTGGCTACACTAAGCAGTAAATTTTAAATTTCCTCAGAGAATGAAATCTTATCACATTTGAAAAATAAAAAATCCCGTAACAGTACAGATGGTGGCTCAGTACACGGAATTTGTATCAGTTTGGGAACAATGGCGCATCAAAAGCGCGGCGTGAAATTCTTATGTCTTCTCCTTTGTTCTAGACGTTTCGAAACTGATACAAATTCCGTGTACTGTTGAATAGAGAACTCTCAGGATTCGAATTTAATTTATACAAACAATAAAATTCCATGTTGTTTCTTTATTTTAAAATTCTATTGTTCTGAAAATGTTCTCAATGCTGTTTCAATAATTGCATAATCTCAGATAGTTCATATGAAGTGAGAACCAAACATTAAATTAAAAGTTCCAAAACTTTATAAATTTTGTTCAAACAGTGCTGATTTTACTTCAGTCCAATGTTTGGCACTTTTTTGGGCAATGGGACTTTAATTGAAGCCTTAAATTGAGGCCTTTTATCAGCAGTTTGGCATAAAATTTGACATAAACTAGCATTTTATCTCAATTTTCCTTAGAAATGTCAAATTCTATTCCATAAAAAACATAACACAAATATGCACAAAGATACAAGATCTGACAGTGATTAAGGTTTCTGTTATTTATTACGACATCATGATGACAGTCGAATAAAACAATAAAAATAATGATACTTATTGATCCATAAATTCTGTGTAAACAGGACATAAAGCGAACATGTCACAAACGTGTTTACCGTGAGGTTATGTACAATGCGTTGCTGTTGGTTAGTCTTGGTCCAAGTCCATTTTCTTGGGTCACTGGTTCCCCTCTTTCGGACTTGGGAGTGACTGACTTAAGAAGAATTGCAGCGATTTCCTCTGAAGTAGAAAAAAAGTTTAGTTTATATTATTGACGATTCTCGTTTAAAATGGACATAAGATGAGTAAGTGGAAAATTTCTTTTTTCTATCGGTCATGAGGAAACAGTCAAATCAGTCCATTTTTGACAAACACAAAACGGACACTGACAGGTAGAGAGAGAGAACGTTTTTAGTTCAGGTGATTATTGGCTCATGGCGGTCACAAGAACAAATAGTCGTATTGCTGACGAGCCAGTTAAACTGATAACGCGATTATCAGTGCCGGCGGGGACACTTTCAACCCGGAAAATATTTTTGTGTCTCCTTGTCGAAAGTGGCAAAAATAAATCTTGAAACATTAGTTATTCCCTGCTGACATAGTTTCGATCTAGCTTATGAATTTCATTTTGCGAAAATAGAATTCCGTGCTGTATCTTTCACTTGAACAAAAGCACCTATTGTTCCCAAAAGTGAACATCCCTGAAAACATTTCATCCTGTGCACAGGTTGGTAGAGGTTGGCCCACACGAGTCTTTTGAAAAATCGCACCATTCACAAAACAGTATGATTTTCTGTTGTTCTGTTGAAACAATTCCTTAACTGAGATTTGCTTATAGTTTCTGAAGAAAGTATCTTTAATTTTTTATTACCGATTTATAAAAAACAATTTTAAAAACCTTCCAGAATGTAAAAGGTTAATTCAGAGGAGAATGTGAAGAGCACTTGTTACCTGTTGTTGTTAACTGTGATCAAACAATAAGTTCTCAGAAACAAACACACAGTCTCAATAGTCGTGCCATTAAACTTTGGAAACAAAGTATAAATACAGTCATAGCAATGACACATAAGACTTTAAACTGTTCAGAAGTGAGAACAAATGTAAGCATATTCAGATCATGAATGCGCCTTAAAAGCGTAGCGTTGAATACGTATACATATGTTTCCATGTTTCCAATAGTCTGTTATTCAGCTGGACGCGCAATGATACACTAATCGCAGATGTTCAGTTGAAAAAGTATGTGCAGTGAGATGACTGTATTTTGGTGTTTTAAAACATGCAAATAATGTCATTATTTTCTTTACACAGATGGAGAGTCACAGTCAAATCCTGTTGCTACTGGCAACAGCTGTACTCAGTGTTGGCGCATGCCCAGAGGAGTATGGCTGCACATGCTCACAAACGGACAGTGATTACATCGTTGACTGCAGCTCACGTGACCTGGAGACTATCCCAGAATCCATCCCGCATAATGTCACCCAGTTGAATCTATCAAACAATTCCTTGCCTTCCATAGGTAGGTTTAAATACTTTATGTATGCCCATTAGAAAAAAAACCCCTACAAAACACAATTGTGAAATGCTCTAAGTAGACAAACCAGCGGGGTCTTTTTATCAAAATTGATCATACCATAAATAAGCCTTCTGCACACTGATTGCACCTGCAATGTTACAGCTTGAAAGTCTTGGAACAATAAAATTTTATGGTGTAATATGAGCATCAACAACGCAGCATGAATTTCTAAGCTGCTCGCAAGTTCTTAAGTTGTTGCTAGAAACAATGTACTACAAGGTTATAAAGTACGTTTATTAACCAGCAACTGTGTCCTATCTTGATCCAATTCGATAGACTAACGGTAAAACAAATATCCAATGTTAACCTTTAGAAGTAACCTGCATTATGAAAATATTTTTCATGTAATTCCCATAGAAAACAGAACGTTCGAGAACCTGGCTGACCTGCGGATGCTCGACCTGAGTCACAACCTCATTGAAGAAATCCACACGCTCGGCTTCGAAGGTCTTGGTAAGTTGTGCATAACTTGTACAATAACACTTTATTGACAGTCTAGCGGGTGTTATAGATAGCAGTGTGTTTCAAGAGCTTGTTACCCAGGCAAAACAAAAAATATGCGTAATGTCGACCACCATCCAATACTTTCGGCAGCATGCACTCGAAAAAGTATGTCTTAACTTGTACAAAAAAGGGAAATGTTGTGTGGCACGGTACAACCGGATACGAACTTGTGCTATGAATTTTAAATCAAAACTCTTATCACGGTTCTATTCCTTTTTTATATTGATACGGCTTCTATTTACAATATTTCAACTCCAGGGTGATTAGTTGACAGAATTCCAAGCAGATGTCAAGCTGATTTGTTTTCGTGCCCTGATTCCTGGTTTCAAGCATCTGGGGTCACAGATCAGTGCTCAGAATAGTACACAATGGAACAATAAAGAT
>JBCAUI010071216.1:0-19977 GCA_038406195.1 Haplosyllis anthogorgicola | reverse complement strand
AACATGTCAACTTCTATCCCCACTAGGGCCATCCCAGAGATGGATTGGAATGCCGAGGACAAGATCCAAGCATTCACCATGTTCAAGAAGCACATGTCAATGTACCTTACTGTCACCAATGTGGAGCCCAAACTGCAATGGAACCACATCATGCTACTCATGGGAGAGGAAGGTTTGTGCAGATTGGAAGTAATCGACCTACCAGACCCAGAAAAAGAGGATCCAACGAAGGTATGGGAAGCATTTGAAAAGAGTCTTGAGAAGACCCAAAGTTTCTGGAATTATGTAGATGAGTACACTCTGATTTCAGGCAGGGACCAACGGAGACCACTGCTGAGTTAGATGTGAGGATCCAGACGTTGGTCTGTAAGTGCAATTTCCCTGCAGTTGAGATCAAGAACAGGAAACTTGAGCTCCTGTACCATGCCACCTGCCACTTTGAGCTGAAGAAGTTTGCCAAGGAGAAGGACTGTGTAGACGTGATGTACAACCAGCTGCTGGAACAGGCCAAGTTGCATGAAAGAGTCATCCAGGAGTATCGGAAGGTTGATCATCATCCAGGTCAACGTCAAGAGGATCCAGTGCCAGCCAAGAGAGACACAAATGCTCAGGTTCCCATTGAAGATGAAGAGGCCAGAGATGGTTCAAATCACAACACCACAGCTGCCAAAAGCAACACTCTATCCAACAAAATCAGCTGATGGACACGGATGAGTCAGGTGAAGAAAGCGAAGAAACACCACAAAAGCCACCACAGGAAGATGAACAGGTCATTAGGTACACGTTCAGATGTATCAAGGGTAAATCCTTATGGATTTACACAGACATGGCAGAAGATGGAATGACCAACATCGGTGATCAACTATCCCATCGAGACCATTGCAACACCTTAGAGGCAAAAGTTGACTGTGGTGCTGAAGCTAACATTCTCCCCTTACATTGTTTCAGACAAATGTTCCCAAGAAGTGTTGATGACGAAGGTTACCCAAAGGAAGGTGAACTCCACCCAACCTGGGACATACTGGAAAGCTACGGAAACGAACAACTGGCACTGTACAGTATGACACAAGTCAAGTGCAATCACCTGAAAACTGGTAAGTTCTACCCAATTAATTTTTTTGTTGTGGAAACAAGGAACTAAGTTCTCATAAGTGATGCAGCATCACAAAGACTTGGGTTAGTTACCATTAATTGTGCAAATAAGGCTAAACATTGCATTAATACTGTACTCGTACCTCCTTTCAAGACCATTTCAGATGAAGACTCCTCGAGCCCTAGATGAGAGAAGAAAGACCACAGGAACAAGTCACAAAGTGGCAAGTTGGACACCAGTATGAGGGAGGATCCCAGCACGTTTGCTGGCATTCCAACGAGTGCAAGGCAAAATAAGTGGAAAAACGTGAGTAATTCTGATCCTTTCAAGACCATTCAGGACAACCCTCACTTGTTTAAGCCTACTGAATTGCCTGCAACTATTCCTTTCAAGCCAATGTGAACAGTGCTGATAATAAAGGTAACACAGCATTGAAATATGCAGCTATTAGCGGTCAACATAAAAGTGTGAAAGCATTGATAGAACCAGGAGCTGATGTGAACATGTCTGATAAAAGAGGTATCACGGCAATGATGTGTGCAGCAGAGGATGGTACTGAGAAATATCTTAATTCACTGATAAAATCAGGAGCTAGTGTGAATATAATGAATACAAATGGTCAAACAGCATTAATTCAGACAGCTGTTCATGGCAGCAATGCAGACTGTGTTAGATTGTTACTTCGAGCTGGAACTAAAATATTGTGTTTGACAATGGGAATCATAATGTACTGAAGTTTTTTGTGTCTGAATAGTACATGAAACAGTAAAAAACCATGGTTATGTTGTTGTTTGCTGCAGGAGATACAATAGATGGCACCACTGTTTATTTAAAGAATAGACGTGTTTCCTGTTTCCTGTTCCAGATTATCTGAAGCATGAAGATCCGAAACTGAATCTGAAACACTTGTACAGAGAGACAATAAGAAAACATCTGTTGCAGCTCAGTCCAGTTAATCTGTTCTGTAAGGTGTCTAGACTATGACTTCCTGAACCTCTGGCTGAATATTTATTGTGCAACATGTCACTTAATGATGAGTCCAGAGTTGCTGCTTCCGATGGTAACAACGACTTAATGATGTTGTTGCCGAAGTAGAAAATATGAAGTTATAAACAGTCTGTAATGATACTGGATGAATAAAGATAAATAGACAAGTAAATACTCTTGTGTACATTTAGAACAAGACACTTTATTCCAGACAGATTACAAGACATCTTTACAATCTACAGAACAGGACTGAGTTTTCTGGGCCCTTAAACAATTGATTGACAGATCGACGAGTCCAAGTGATCAATCCTAGGAGAAACATCCATGCTTGCATCGAAGCTCATTGCATGCATATGAACTTCCTGAGTATATTTGCTATTTGATCTTAGCTAAGCTAAGCCAAGGTGAAGTAAGCTAAACTCAAAGAAATGTAACTGATATCAGGTATGCTTTTCATAGGTTTTCATAAGTTTCATTAAGAAGGAATGTCAGAAAAACTCCAAAGGATGCCAGATTTTAGTGGATTTATCCAATACGAATTTCTCTGTTAAACCAGAATGGTGCAGTGTCTTTCATGGGGATGGGTACCTGCGGGGTCTGAATTACTGATGGGGACAGGGATAAAATTGACACCCCGTATGTATGGCTGCATTTTATGTAAGAAGAAGGGCATAAAATATGCTCGTCTTTCCAAAATGATCACAAATTATGCTCGTCTTTTCCAAAAGATTAGATTATACCATGATCTATGAAGGATCTCTGCTATGTCTACAATATGGCAGGGGACGGGGGCTAGGGCAGGGGATCACGAAGCAGGGAACGGGGAGAAAAATTTACCCGTGAAAGATACTAGAATGGTGGATGTGAACAAAAAGTTCCTCCCCCTGTGACTGGGAGAGCTTACACAAAACTAAAAAAAAAACTAAAACTAAAACTATGCTGAAGTTCCATTCTTTCTGACAAAATATATATTCCCTGTCTGATGCCCTTATTGACATCAAACAGGGATGCACTCTGACCAAGGTTTCATTATAGTTGTACCTCATCTTTATTATTTTTGCAATTAGCTATTGCAATTAGCTATTACAATCAACTGATGACAGTTTTAAACACTGATTGTAAATGTTCAGCAGTGTTGATTGTAATTGTAGACCAATGTATCTCACACCTTTCAGCCACACAGTGTTTAGGGCTGTAGAGCAACTACAAAAGGATTTCCACAGTCAAATTCAGCCATTTCTGTTCTGTCTCTCCAAGTTCTCTTCAGGCATACAGTGAACAGTCTATGTCCTCAATAGAAATGACCCATGTTGCTCTGACCAACTTACAAATGAGCCAAAGTAGGACCTTTTTACCCTTTTTTGCAGGAGGGTGGACTTTAAGGCAAACAGGTCTAATAACACAACATGTCCCATCATGTAAATCAAGTCGATTAGTTTTTTAAGGAGCAATATTTGTTCAATAGACATTTGCAGCTTTTAATTTTTTAAAAGTTCTTACGTGAACTCTTTTATGATTTATACACTGAAATCATTGGCGGATCCAGGATTTCCTGTACAGGGGGTGGCTGGGGGGCACCAACCCAATTTTCACCTATTGTCGCCCCAAAATCGTGGAAAAACTGCACGAAAATAAAGAAAATGTTGGCCGTGGGGGGGGGGGCGCACCTGCCTCCTGCTCTCCCCTAATGCACCAATGGAAATGGAAAGTGAATGAAAAAATAACCTAAATGTAACCAAGCCTTTATTTGATTTAATTTGATTCTCTGGAATAAATTTTTATGTATTTATTTATCTATGGAAAAAAAAAATTTGAAAAAAACCCCCAATAAATCTAATCAAGGCTTGAATTAATTTGATTCACATTTTCTGTTTATTTATTTATTATTATTTATTAATGTGACGATTAGAGAAATCTTAGTAATAAAGTTGAATAGTGTGTTGTTGACATATTGGGGAACTACAGGAAATAGCAATCCCTAAGTGACATCACTGATGACATCACAATGTAACATGACCTATGACATCATAAAGACACTAGTCAATCCTGTTAAAAACAGCAGGTCTCATTTGGAACCTTCAGAGACACAGAGTCAGCCACAGAGAGTACGAAATTCATGTTTCTTGGTTTCAGAATAACAGGATCTCACTGAGAATTATTCAAGTCTCTTGAGAATAAAAGGCACAAAGCAACATTTTCAAAACAATCAAGGTTTTTCTTAATTTGTTTCAAGAGACAATTATGCTAATTAGCCTAATCCTTGATAAACAGATTGAGATAAGATAAACTAGCACGCATGCTCTTTAATTTCTCAACCTGAAACCAGTCCATTTTAGGATGCAGGTTGAAAATTTAAAAAGCCTACACATTAGTTTTTCTTAATTTAATTTGTTATCTGGGATTAGGCTAATTCTCTTAGAACAAATTAAGAAAAACCTCTAATAGTTTGTTAATTAGTTCACATGCACTTCATGGGTAAAGAATGACCATATTATATTACAGATCTATTTTCCATCACAAAATACTTGAAAATAGTCATCTCAGCTGAATGTTGTTATGCTCTAAATGATACTCTAGTTTTCATTACATTTATTGTATTGAGGTCAGTGACGTCACACAAACATAAATACATAGTACAACATTGCATTGTTAGTCCGAAAGACCTGACCTCCAACGTTGCGCGCAAGACTACACTGTTTCACATCGTGCAGACGGCCAGTAACTCGGGCTATGCATTGTCAGCATTTCAGTTTGAAAAATTATTTTATCAAATAATAGAAAAAAGACATCAAATAGACTATTAAGTAGCATTTTATATTGGTGAGTATTATATCTAATGGTTGGTACACATTTTTATATCGGTGAGTCTTATTTTTAGTGAAAATAAAACTGTAAAATGTAAACGACCTGCCTGCCTCCTGTTGCTGCTGCTATTGCTGTCTACACTCCAAGACAAACTTCCGGTGAACTTCGACCTTGACCTTTACGACTGCTTCAAGAAATTAATCACAAATTGAAACCTATTCTGTTTATTTTAGTTTTCAAATAATTTTGAAATAGCGACGATTAGTAAACGTTAATAAAGTTTTGCAAAGGTATTAAAATTCATGTCAGTCATATTTCCCACAATGCAACATTTTCGTAATGGCGGTAGGGGATAGCTTTTGATTGAAAAAACATTACATTTTTTTATTTGCTGAGATCTCATTTGAGTTTTTCAGTAATGTCTGATGACAGAAAAGTACCCGAAGATAGGAGGTATGCTATTTTGCCAAAAGAGAGTATTAAGGCCTTCGCAGAAGCTGCAGGGCATCCCGATATTCCAGACGATGTAGCTAACATGCTTGCCGAAGATGTTGTGTACCGGCTTCGAGAGGCAGCACAGGTTAGACTTGTCACTTTTCAAAGTTAACAAAAAGGCCTAATCTTAACGATTATCAGACTGTTAACGTGTAGTTCTTGACAGACACAGTGTACACATTGGATCTTGCGAATAGACTATTGCAATTCTTTTGTTTGTGAATTACAGAATAGCTGCCAGTTTATGAGGCATGCCAAAAGAAAGAAGCTGACCCACGAAGATGTCAATAGAGCACTCAAAACAGCAGATATTCAGGTATAATAGAATGATCTTAAATCTAAACTAAAGGACATCGCACAAATTGAGTCGGGCCTGGAAACGATGTGACACTCAATGCTTTAATCCATGGTTGCAGTAAACAACTTACTGTGTAGCTAATTCTATGCAGTATGTTGCAATGGAAATGTATCAATCCCACTGTCTTATGATTTCTACTGGATTCAATTTTAGAGATAGATTTTAATCAAATAATAATAGGATACATGTACATGGCAACTACAAACAAGAATATATAAGCTTGAGAGTGACGTTCTTAGAATTTTTTGGTTATTATTTTAATTTAACATTGCAGCCTATTCTTGGGCACGGATCGCAGGATTCTCTGCCTTTTAAGCAGACAAAAGACGGTGAATTGTTTTTTACGGAAGACGCGGAAATTAACTTGGTTGATATGGTAGAAGAAAAGAAGCTGCCAATAAACATGGGCCACCCTTCTGTCAGAGGTAATATAGTTGTCAGAAAAAATAATTTGATCACTTACTGATACACAAGTTATAAAACATTTACATGTTGTCAGCATTTCAGAATATCAAGTAAGTTTTTATTTCAAGAGTATTACGTATCTAAATTGTTAGTTGATGGTAACTTATGAATATTTCAGCACATTGGTTGGCAGTGGAGGGAACACAGAAAGGTTCTATGTTAAGTCCAAGTAAGTAACATGTACTAACTGTATGTTTAACGTCTTGCTTCAGATTAGATGTATACAATGATAAACGTTGAAAAAATAGTAACATGTCACAAAAAAGTAACTAAATATTGTTGCGAAAATGTAGTCCTGCGCAAAACAATTGGAAATTTTTTAAGGTAAAATGAATGTACGAGTAACAAAGGGAGTTTCTGAGGAACTGCTGCAGTACTATGAAAACATGACCACAGCTATTCTTGGAAATGATGAGGCTTTGGTGAAGGTGAATATGTACGAATTGTTCGCATTGTAATAATATAAGAACAGTTGCAATGTGATTTACTTTCTTTATTACTCAACTTTTCATTGGTTTATTAAGTATTACTTTGTTCTAAATTTTGAGTGCAAAGTCATTCCTAAACGTGAAAACAAATCAATGTTAAATTAATGTTATGATATTAAACATATTTCATTTTAAATTGAACGTTTCAGATAGCACTGGAAGACTTGAAAACAAACGGCAAGATTGCACCAGTTTTGCCTTACTTCATCAACTTTGTTTCAAACGGGGTAAGTGGTCACGTGAAAAGTTGCACGTTACAGTGAAACTGTCGTTTGTTGTTATCGAGAAAACAAGTGTTGCATGAATAATACAAAACTAGTTTTACACAACAGGTTAAGACGGTGAGCCATGATATTGGCCAGTTGACTCGACTGCTTCTAACGGTGAAAGCACTGAACAACAATCCATCCCTTTATTTGGAACCAAAGCCATACGTAAGTATTATAATATTTTGTTGCTGTGACATGACTTTATGATATAAGTGGTATTGGAAACCGCATAACTTAAAGTACTTTAACTGAATGCTGATTGTCGTTTAACCTACATTTTGTCCCCTTATTTTGTACTAATAATCGACCTGTTACTACAGGATATCCTTTCATGATGCAATATATGTAACATTTTCAGCTGACCATGCTGGTTCAGAGCGTTTTGTATTGTATGTTGGAACCTCTTGCCGCATCTATCAATCCGTTAAATGACCACTGGGTTCTTAGAGATTATGCCGCTAGACTGTTGGCCAAAATTACGAGGTTAGAAATTTTATAGTAAAACACACAATATTATTGGAGGTATAAGTTTCTGCATTATGTGCATGATTAGACTGGGTTTATTCCAATAAATTGACAACAGTACACACACATTTTTAAATTGTGTTCTGTGACCCTACACGTTGTAACACGGGTGCACACAATTTTTGCATTAGAAATGTATAAGTTTAATGGTGTCAGCAAACATTGCCAAGTTCAGAAGTTGCCATTAATACACGTGTGTGCTTCACTATCAGGTGGATTCCCAAGTTTAATATGGAAAGTGATCCACTTGGTTTAATTTTGTAGGGATTGGAATTCACCGGTCACCAAACTTCGGCAAGAAAACTTAAAAGCACTCAGGGAAGTATTATTGGATCTTGGTCGACCGTTTTCTTCACATTATGGAGCAATTGTTGGACTGGCAACGTTCGGAACGAAGGTAGATTATAGTTAATGGACGAAAATTCTCTCATTCATTGCATGTAACATGGCGTATTGTAGATCATCATGCTGTCGTTTAAGGACATAGATACTAATGTAATAGTTAATCAGTGTATCTTCTCAATAATATTTAATTTCTATTTCAATCTTGTAGGCAGTAGAAGATATCCTGATACCTCAATTTGCAGCCTACTGGAAACATCTTCAGATTTATCTAAACGATCCTGTCTCTAGTCCAGTAAAGGTTGATGCCTTCAAAGTGTATGGTGCTTTAATGGTAAGTCGATGAATGATAAATATTTCAGTTTATATTGTTGCCCAGAAAGTTGTTGCTTTTGAATATGGTGGGACAGCAGCACTATATCTTTGGAATGTATCAGCAGTACAAATGCTAAGTATCAACAGAGAATGTGAGCAGGACGTGAGGAAATGTTCATTTTGAAATGTACAAAAATCAACGGATCGTAACAGGATAACAAAGAATAAAAAAGAGTAAATTGAATTTTCTGTGGCGTAAAAGTAAGTAAGTAAGTCAGCTTGTACAACTTTACAGAATGCAATGGAGATTATCTTGCGACACAGAAGTTTCTGCCTGTTGTACCCGAATGAAGACCAGGGTGAAGAGGAAGAGACGTTTACCATGGAAACTAATTTTGACAATTTGTTGAGAGCATCAAGACAGGAATCTATAGACGCAGGACCCGTATCCTCCTCGTCTATGAGTAAATCATCTGGCATACAGTTTAGTCACCAGGATTTGCTTGGAGCAGTTCTTGAGTTACCAGAAGCTAAAACACCACATCAAATCATGTTGGATATGTACCAGGATGCGTATGACAAATTTGGTGATGCAATAGCGTGCAAAATGCCAATTAATCACATCAAGGATTTTTATTTTGTTAAGAAAGAGGAGAAATATGTGTCTCTCGGAGATGAGGACTCCCAGAAAACGGGAGAGGAAATGTTACAGGATTTCTTGACAGTATCAAGGGAAGAGGCTGAGAGGCGGAGAGCTAATGGTGACGATGATGAGGACGATCGATCCGACAGGTCTTCTCGGTCTGATCAGTCAGACTTAGATGATGGAATTTCACCTTTTCTTGGTGACAGCAAAATAACTGTATCCACAACTTTAAGTGATCCATCAATGGGTATTAAGCTGAAATTCCGAAAGCTTCCGAAACTGGATCCTATTCCTCCTGAGCTGGAACCAGTCAAGGAACCTGAGAAGAGTGAGGACAAACAGTCTGCACCTGAAAAACTTGAAACCAAACCAAAACGATTATGGAGCCCACCTGGTCAGTTAAGGTATGACGAGGCCTTTGAACAAATTGACTTGCCTTACAAAATACCTTTGATGTTTCAATTCAGTTACCTGGGAGGATACCATCAATGTGAATACAACAGAACAATTAGAACTATGTTTGATGATGTGCCAGATTGTGTGCAATTGTCCCATCTCAATTCACGAATGAAGCCGACGGGCAAGTCAAGGTCCGTAAAATGCAGTAACTCTAGACTTCATAGACATCGATCGTCGTTACAATGTTTTCTGTAATTGTTAGTTAAGACATAATGCAACAAAGAAGGCAGCAATTCATATTCTGTCATCAGGCATTTATAAATGTTTTTTGAAAGCATTTATTGTATAAATTATGGCTAGAATAAAATATTTATATTTTGCATACAAATTATATTTGCACTTGTATTAGTACCGTTCAAAAGATAACAAATGGAATTGATTCAGTTTGGATCGGATTTAGGAGTGTGCACACATGTGCGCGTGGGGGATGGGTGATTGGTTAATATTTGCTTTACCAGTATAATACACTGAGGTGAGCTGGTTTCTTTCATTATTCATGTCACAACATTTCTACCTCCGCGTGCGAAGGCTTCGGTGAGGTTAGCAATCAGGGTCGTAACTGCGGCAGATAACTATGAATCTTTGGCAGATATGATGGATACGACCCTCCGCCCCCTTCATGGTTGACTATTGTCAAAATTTTATTGTGTTTGAAACAGTACACTCCTATTACAGCCGTCCCCGCTTATATCGATATCGCTTACATTGATATCCCGCTCATATCAATATAATCTCTTGTAGTCAGTCAAATTAAGTTACGCGTATTTAGATATTTCTTTGCTCATATCGATATCCAGCTTTTCTTGATACAACTTATGAAGCCAAATATACCGATATAAGCGGAGACCACTATGGATTGCAGGAGCATCAGGCGCTCTGTAAACTCTAGTTGGTCACCGGTATTAGCTCACTTGTGCATTTGGAACATAAATTTGAATGTAACAATTGATATACGCTGTCATTTTAACGGTATTAAGCTGCAGATTGGTCCGCATCACTGCTGCTTATGTCCACGGAATTCTGTCTGTCTTCATTGGTTTCGTTTCTGTTTGCTTCTGTCACTTTGTCAAGAATAGTTTTCACCGCGTCTTGTAGCTGATCAATTTTAGCGTCAAGTTTAGTTAGTTCATCTTTGTTATTTTCAACATCGTTTGACAATTTAGTGAAAAATTGATGAATCGTAGCACTTGATGGAAGATCGGTTCGACTGTTATCAGTGTCAACATCTTGATCCTGAAATAGAATGGTACAATTGTGACAATGATGACCATTGTTTGTTATAAAGGGACATCACAAAAAAAACCTCGCTGGTCACTAAGCCCGGATTCCATTGTACAGACGCCAGGAACAAAGACATTTATCAGATACTGGTATGATTTCGCAGTACATCAATACCTGACGCATTAATTGCCAATTCCTAGTGTTTTTATACAACCACGCGGGATAATACTGCTATTTGTTTTTCTCTTATATTTTTAATAACTTGGAAAAAAAAATGAAAAATTAAGATTGATTTCAGTTGGTTGTTGAAATTGTATAGATTAACAACCAATGGTGCGATTTTTACCTAAAAAGTTCAAACCATCATTAACATTAACCGGTTAATAGTTAACATTGATAGGTCTAATACCCAGCACTTAGATATTCATCTCAAAATATAACTTACCACGCCGTTAAATATGGCGTTTGCAATATTCTTCGCTGCTAACGGTCCTCTCGCAAAATTGCCAAGCTTGTAGAACAAGTTTGATGACGTTTCGTTTGGATATATGGTTTGCTTTGTCTTAACGCACTGAAACTTTTTGCGCAAAAATTCTGGCAAAGACACTTCCACATTAAGTGCGAAATCCGCCTAAAATGTGGAGAAGGAATTTCAGAATGGAATGAGATGTTTGGGTTTGCATGGTTAGTCTTCTCGGTTATGGTGAATGTACAATTTGAGAAGTTGTGTTTGAAACGTTTAAATCGACCAAGTACATGTAGAGTGGTCGAAAAACTTAGGACTGATTCTGTTACAGGGAATGAAGCAAAGCAAGAACGTGAGACCACTACCTGTATGGCCATTTTCTTGAGCTTAGCATGTTCCTGAATCTCTTGAACATCACCAACGGCCAAGCCAGTCTGTGAAGTAAAGTTTGAGTAGGACGTATAGTATTACATGTGTGTGAATTTTACGCGGCCAAATATCAGTTTTTGTACCTGAGTGGCACAGGCATAAGCTTTTCAGGCCTAAATTAAGTGGTCCAGTTCTCTCCTTGCAAAGACCTTAAATAGAATGTCATCCACATGTTACATTTGCAAATGTAGAATATAGGCTCATTTCGACTGAAACGTGCACTGTAATGTACTTACCAGAAGATTCATAATGATGATTGTTACAAGGCAAAGGAATATTAAAAAGATTGCATAGGTCAGGCCTTCGTAGGGAATGTCAGTTTCATGAAACAAGTCCGCATATTCAAGTTCTCCAATCATCATGACTGCAACTTTAGCACAGGAGTAAAATACGGTTGAAAATTGTTGCTGAAAATGCATTAAAAGCAAAAACTAAAATAATTAGAAATAATCAACGAAAAGAATGCCCACAAGTCAAAAGCTGACTTGGTCGTCTTTACTTGAAACTGTCCTGTGCATTTTCATTCGTTTCATGCATTCGCACCCTCTCACTTAGCATAAAGGAAATTCTTCTGTAACAGGTGTCGTTGGGACTCAATTATGGAGGGGGTGACTGGTTAGTCGGTAGGTCATTGTATTCGTCATATTTAACATTCCTTGACATATTTATACCCGACGTGATCCATTCGATGGCAACAAGTGATTACCTGGTTTTCCATCAGAACGTAAAATGTAAATCCGAAGGCGAGGAGGAAGAACGAGAAGCAGAACAGGAAGAATTTCATAAACGTTTCAAACACTTCACCGACCATGACGATGTAAATGCCCATCCGCGGCATTCTTCGTAGAAACAAAATCAAGTTTATCCAAGCAACAAACATGCAACAAGTTCCCAACTGCCACTGCCAATGCTAGGAAAGGTATAAGAAAGCGACGAAGTAAAATATAGCGTTAAAAAATTTTCGTACATACATGTACTTCAATGAAGGAAATTTTAGGTATCTTACCGTTAAGTGTTGTCGACAGGGCTCTACTGGTATAACAACAAATATGGCAGCCATGTAGGAAAACCAATCTAACGCATTTGAACTGTTGAGGATGTAGGAAATCTTTGATCCTATCAGTTGAATTAGCTGAAGCAGAAAACATTAAAATAAATTGAAAAATTGAGAAACATTAGGACAGCAGCATACTGCAGGCAAAACATAAGTTAGTGAGTTGAAATTATCAATTCTCCAGAAAGTCTCATTTCAATAACTTCTTTACCAGAACTAGATTTACATAAAATTTTCACACGTAAGAAATTTTAATTACTTCAGTTATAATCCCTATAACAGACCCAATTAAAATAGTCAGTCCTACGACAGAATGTCTTCTGGGAAGCCACATGGAATCCATTCTCGTGCGAAAGTTGGTGGTAATTGTACTATTGGCTGCAGCGTAAATTTCTTTTTGGCATTGTGTGAACTGACGATACTCTGTTAAAGAGTGATTGCTGTAAAGAAATGGATATTTTAATCTAATTTTATGTTCTAAAGAACCCTTGTAGATTAACATGATAGACATGAACATTTTTTAAGTCATTTCAATTACATTGCACTGGTAGGATTTTCAAAGTGCGAAAAAATTGAAATAAGTCACTAAAATGTAAAACTGTTTATAAATTTTGATGATTTTTTTACATTGCAATTGACTTGTGGCAAACTCATCAGCATGTTCGAGGTGGCCAATACTTGTCGTGCATAACATGTTTCACTTGTTAATTTTTTTTTTTTTGGAAATCCCAATTTTAAAGTGCGGCGGGAAATGTAATCCAAACAATAAAATAAAATAAAAAACTAATTTACTGAAAAACAAATATTTTCCCGTGCGGTAATACATTTCACGTAACAGAACTCGGCTATCGCCAAAGGAACCCGGCCACCTACCGGTAGGCCGGGTTAACTAGGAAATTACGAACGATATTTCTTACCTGACAAATGAGTATGGGGGGTCGCTGTTAACCATGTAATTAGTAATCATCGCCACAAACAGGCCGTAGAACATCACAAACGCGAAGAAGTAATATTTGGCGAGGTCCCACTTGTGATGAATCAATGCGAGACAGAGTGGATGGTACAAGAGTCCCGTTCTACGATATTTAACCTTGAGAAAAGGGAATACGTTTTTTAAACACAAACTCTAGCTTCTTTTATCCCTACTGAAATAATGTATATTTTATTTCGAGCTTTATTATGTATGATAATTCAATAAAGAGCAAGGTTCATATTTCGAGTTAAACTTCCTTAACACAGGGCTCGAATCAGAGAAAATTTCAAGGTTGCCCTGACGTAATTGCAGGTAGTCCCCATTTATGACTCATTAACCACATTGTAAATTTAGGTTGCCCTGCAAGGCAATCTAGGAAAAATCTTGGGTTCTCCAAGGCAATTGCAGATCAAATTTCGACAGGGCGACCCACCATTTCGAGCCCGATAAACATGATCTTTGGAGGGTTGAGCAAGTCTAAGAGCTTCATTGCTAAAACTTGTCGAGTCAAGGTAACAAGTTTCAAAAGAGAAGCTTGCCACAATTGTACGGATAGTCTTTTCGTAACTTGTGACTGAAGAGTCCCTTACCATGACCATGAGCGGATGATTAAAGTGACGGATTGAGTGATTACACGTGTAAGGGATTGCATCACTGTACGGACAGCCGTCTACCTTGTGTGCCTTTTCTGAAAGAAACAATTATGGTAAATTACCCTACTTACAATATCGGGAAGTGAGGAGGGGTAGGTTGATAGTCTATTAAAAAGTAAGAGTTATTCAATACCCATACCCAGATAGGGGAAAGTGTATAACTGTACAAAGTGCTGGTACAAGTAAAGGTTGATAGCTGTTGGCCATTTCTAGAGTGACTGTATGTTATAATTCACATCAGATTAGAAAATTAGCCGAAATATTTGCTGATTATTTCCATTTAGCAAGTTAAGGGTGGTCGGAATCAATGGCAGCGAATAGAAAACTGCTAATTGTCGGCAGTATCTTTCTGAAGTGCATTATGTTTAGTGAAAATTACGTTTTGCTTTCCGCTCTTTGTAGTTTTTCTGCGCGTGATTTCCAATGACGCACTCAGGGTCGCCCCACAGTGTAGCTGCATAAGTGTCGTCTAAAAACTCCATGTCAAAGTTGAGGCAAAGTTGAGGATCTCTTTTCGTTTTTCCATCTGAAATATCTATGCATCTGTCCAGCACTTTTTCAACGAGTTCTGCAAAAGTGAATAGTTACGGAATTAATACAACCCTTACTACAAAGGTTCTGCAATATGTTAAGAGCTTAAATGACCTGAATTGACATCAGCCCCTTTAAAGCATGTTCATAAAATGATGGCCTGTGGGTATTTTGAGTTATCACCAGCCCCCCAAAACAGATTACTTTATCCTTACTGCTTCAGTTGTGTACCTGGCATGAGATGAACCAATTTTCTCAGAGGCGTTACATCAAATTTCACGTGTGATCGCCTGTTGGGTGTCCTGTTCCTCAGAGCTATTCTCCACTGATCCGAGCCTAAAATTGTCTCCGCTGCCGCCCTGCAAAAATGTTAAGTTTCCTTTCAAATGCAGTCGGTAAACGAGATGGACAACCTGTCAGTTACAGCCTCGCTCTATGTAGTCAAATACACGGGTGGGGGTGGGGTGAGAGGGGGGTCCGGTCTCACACTACTCCACATCCAGTATGAAACTCCTGAAATTTGAATTTCCAGCGTCCTCTCGTTTCAAAACATTCCATAAAATCTGTTAATTCTAGATCTCCATCGTTGCAGAATCCTCGCTCATACTAATAGTATGAGCGAGGCTAATCAAGTAAACTAGAATTATCCTAGCGGCTAGTGAATCTCACATCAGTGCTAGGTGACACTTGAGCTTCCATTGTTTTATGCTGATGTTTCAATAGACTAGTCTTTTCGCTTCGCATAAGACATTTGTTGGCGTACAATCGTCATTACATCTATATTGAATGGTTTCTGTTCTGCCTGTTCCGAAACCGGGATGATTTCCATGTATGTATTGAAACGCTTTACAAATTTTGGCATGTACGTACTTATTGTTGTTATTAATTGCTTCGTCCAGAACGTTGTTTCCATCGGAGTTTCGGACGCAAGCATTTGCACTGGTCTTCAATAAAGTCCGCAGTACTTTGTGGTGACCGTTTCTGGCTGCATAATGCATTGGTGTATCCTACAGACATACTTAGAGAATGAGTGGCATGATAAAACTGGACATTGGTGGAGTTCGTCAAGCTTTTCTACGCGGGATATTTTGGTAGTAATATATCGTGATAATATAAATTGAATTAAGTTACGCAGCTGTGTCAAATTACCAAATAGTTTTAGTCATCGGTTTTAAATAGTTGAAAGTAGGTCCCTTCTGATTCAAACACTTGTTAACCAATGCTCTATTCGTATCGTGATGAAATTTTGTTAACCCGGTTTGGCTATTTTGAATAAGAGTTCTCATGACTTACACAATTTGAGTCTTGAATTTCCGGATCAGCTCCAGCTTTTAACAGAACCTCCAGCACATCATTGTGTCCGTTCTGAGCTGCGTAGCAGACAGGTGTAAGGTTGAAGCGGTTCCTAAAATGTTTGAATTCATTGATGACATGTGTGATGCAACTTAAGGTGACTTGAAATGTTTGCAGTAGGGAAGCAGTCTATATATGAATGAAATTATTTCTAAAAGGCCATATTTGAGACTCTTCCCAGATTCTGAGTACCAGCTGATTCAACGAGGTAATCAGTACCTCAAGACCATTGAAAATCATTGTCAATCAGTAAAAGTTGTTTCTAGATAAGTAAACTTTTATTGTTTTGTTTTACAAATTTGATTCAAAACTACAGCAGTGCATGGTACTAATTTACATGTAATTAACTAGTGACAAATCTTTTTGCAAAGAAAGAAATCTACTATCCCTTACAGTTCCCCTTTGTAAAATTCATCTCCTACAAGTGCTATTTTTGTATACGTCTTAATCCCCATTTGATGTGTTTTGTATTTTTCAATTATTGGAAATTTGATAAATTTATAACCATAACCATAACCATAGTGAGAACCATAATATACAGATATAATATAGATATTCACAAGGAATAGCCACAAGCAAAGCAAAATGATTCGTTCCACTTCATTGACCAGGACTGCCTTTCAGTTTACCTTAAACTATTACCTCTGCGCTGTAGTACGGACTAAGTACTGGAGGGCTGACAGCTAAATTCTTCCCGTGTGAGAGAAGATGACACGTATTGAGGGTTTTTTTTGGAAATTCTCTTTATTAATTATACTAATTATTGAACTCCGTGTGGCTTTGACTTTTTTATTACATGGTTACTAGAATGAACTGAAAACGTACATGTTTGTGTTGCTTTTTCATCAAAGTTTAATAACCATGTAATCAGAAAATCGATTCCATGTGGAGTTTACTGATTAGTCTAATTGGTAAAGCGCATTTTCGAAAAACTGGTATTACAGCCTAGATTTGTGAAATCTAATTGACAGTTAAATCAAGAATTTATAGTTAAGTTGCATTAATTTCGTAGAATTTTATGGGTTGCAACAGCTGCCGTGAAAATTTTAATGGCACGTGCAGATTTACCAAGTAAGTAAGAATCTTACAATCCATCGATGTCAGCACCGCAGTCGAGCAATGCCTGAGCGATAGCCGCGTGGCCTTGGTAAGCAGCGAGGTGCAGACATGTGTTCGTGTTCTCGTCTTCTTCACTGACGAATCTGTTCGCTTCTTCACAACTAGCCGTGTGATCCAACAACGTTCTCACGCATCTAAATTTAAGACAATTTCCATTTAACTGATCAGTCACGTAAATCTTTTTAAGAACATGTAATTACAGCATGGTGTACTAAAATATTTTCCGATCTTGAAAACAGCAATTACAGTGACTC
The DNA here is from genome assembly GCA_038406195.1 of Haplosyllis anthogorgicola. Classification (NCBI taxonomy): domain Eukaryota; kingdom Metazoa; phylum Annelida; class Polychaeta; order Phyllodocida; family Syllidae; genus Haplosyllis; species Haplosyllis anthogorgicola. The sequence goes on along the minus strand of JBCAUI010071216.1, from coordinate 2,677 downwards.
TTACCAGGAGCACAATGTAACTTATGCATCGCCATCAAAAAAAAAAAGTTAGAATTTAAGAACTTTGGTATTATTATATACATTCAAATCTTACTCAATGTAGCCTTTTCTTGTTGCAACGTGAATGGGTAACTCCTCATTCTCAGTTCTAGAACTACAGTCGGCTCCAGCCTCCAGTAATATCTAAATACATTCGAAAGAATCGTTTATGTACTTCATTTTCATATGATTGTATGATTACACCGTTCAAGACTGGTGTATATATACGTAATCAAGTTATTTGGAATATGTATTGTTTGAGTATTCTGGTGGTCTTTTTATCAATTAAAAGTTTTATGTTATGATGGAGCTTAAGAAAGTGTATGCAACCTTAGCCATATATTCAAAACCAGCCTCGCACGCCATGTAAAGTGCCGTGCGGCCCAGCTTATCCTCCGAATTTATTAAATTCGACTCATTCTGCTTCTTGCAAGATTTTATCAATATCTGAAAAAGGACAAAGTTGGATATGATGCATTTATAACGCTTCATTTCAAGCATGAATTTTATTTGTATTCTAGCAAGTACACATCAATGTCAGATACTTAAATTGGTACACAAAACTTACCTTTAGTGAAGTGGAGTTTGTTCTTCCGCAAGCCAAGTGTATGGCTGTATGATCACTTCTGTTCATTGCCGTAATTTCAGCTCCGGATTTAAGTAAAATTCTGATAATTGATTCATGACCATTCTTTGCTGCAATCAGCAGAGGTGTATTGCCCTCTGCATCTTTGGCTTCCAGATCTGAACCTCTATGAAAAAAATTGAATTTTGATATTTCAAGGAGATATGTAGACCCCACCGTTCCAAAAAGAAATGACCACAGATTGTCCAAACTTGGAAATAGACACGATATACAGAAACTTGTTTTTCACTTAAATTGTACATATTCAATGACAATAACAAAGCAGTATTTGTGCAAATGTACACCTTTCAATAAGTATCCTGGCTACGGAACCTCGACCATATTGGGCGGCTTTGTGTAATGGAGTCATTTGTTCTGTTGTTCTCATTCTTATTAGTAATTCTTCGTAATCAATCAACATTCTGGCAATCTTAGGACCGCCGACTGCAGCACAAATGTGTAGTGGCGACACATGATTCTCTTTAGCGGTTTTCTTGGCTGTTACACCTGAAGGAAATGACAATAAGAAATGCACGTTCGTAGACTAAAATCGTCTTCATTTCTATTTGATAGTTTATATAAGGGAGCCTTATAGGAAAACCTTAGACAGAAATGAATAGGATTTCATGAGTCGACGTTTAAAATAATCCTGCATTTGGCGGATAAACTGGAGAGAGGAATGTACATGTAATACCGTAACAAAGATTCTGAGTAATCAGAGAATAAAGGGAGAGAGACCATGAACATTGGTCTCTATGGGCTTTTTTCAGCTCATTAATGGAAATTTTTGCAGTCAGTGTCTGCAGATATTTTAACCATAGTCACTAAAACGTTTTGAAATTGACATGTTTTGATCATGGTTTTGCCTGCTGGGTAACTTCAAATTATTAACCAAGTTATCTTCTGTACCATCCATGGCAATAGAGATGGGGTGACAGCTTACCTAGCTGCCTTAATATCATGAGAGTGTGCATTGTAAGACTGCAATTTTTTACAAGTTATGAGTGGCTGTAAATATCGCACACCCCTGAAAATTGGTCTACAGGCGCACCGTGCGTTATTTTGGACATATCCGGTATACTGAGTCACTACTGACCGTACTGGATACAAAGTTCTACTACTGTAGATCTTCTGTGCTCGACTGCCTCATCCAAACATGATACTCCGTGTACTGTTTGCGCGTCAAGCAACTAAAACGAATAAAGAATTACATGTACACATGTATATGTATTGCTGATCCCTATTTTGGACGTCAAGCAGAGAACTTGGATAGGAAAATGTCTCCTGAGACTCTCCTCAATGTTTGCTTAGGAAAGAAATGTTCTTTTACAAAAAATATACCGACGAAAGTTAATTATCATTCAGACAGTTGCAAACAGTATGTAGATTAACTCTGAAAGTAATTTTGTATTTGCTCCTTGTTAGACAATTTTTCTATTGCTTATGTCATTAATTAACTTTCATTGATCCTCATGCTTCGCAATGAGGGTCTATGTATTGGACGAAATCTACATTTGCGTTCTGGGCCGCCATTGCAAAAAGTTGACCAGGACCCCCTCCCCCCCCCCATGAGCATGAGGGTCAGTGCTCCATATCTGGACACCTCGTTGTAAATTACAATCAAGCCGCGTTACTCAAAACACGTTTCAAACTTTCAGCTTTCAAACCTTCTTTTCGCGTCCTTTTGAAGCGGTAAACAACATGTTGATGATGTCCACGTGTGTGCATTTACAAGCTAAATGCATTGGTGTAACGCCACAGTAACTGTCTTTAACAAAAATGTCTGCTCCAGCTTCAATTAACCTGCTGGCAATAGATACTCTGTCGTATTTTGCTGCGAAAAACAGGGCTGTCCAACCTCTATTGTCTTTTATCTGAAAATAACAATGCAGTTGTTACGCCACATACTGTCTACATGTGGTGTTGTCTGTAAAAAGACTAGAACAAGAGTTGCTAGACTTCGAATATAGTTTATTAGCTCTGGTACAAAACACATGCAGTCTCGTCAAAGGT
>JBCAUI010071105.1:0-19977 GCA_038406195.1 Haplosyllis anthogorgicola | reverse complement strand
TAAACCAATGCATTTCCAATACAAATATTGAAGTTAACCCTTTACTATCTATTTCTTAAAAGAAAAGCCACAGAAAAAGCCACTTTGCAACATATGTCTTGTAACTAAGCAGTTTGTTTACTACATTGCTAGGCAACAACTAATTGTCATGAGGGTAATTTACTGGCTGTGAACAGAGACTAGGTTTTAGTGCAGGCAGTGCAGCTAGCCACTAGGTTATAGGACAGGGGTGCAGCTAGATACTAGGTTTTAGCACAGAGCAGCTAGCCACTAGGTTTTAGTATAGCTAGTGATGCTAGATACTAGGTTTTAGCACAGAGCAGCTAGCCACTAGGCTTAAGTGCATATAGTGCAGCTAGATACTAGGCTTTAGTGCAGGCAGTACACTAGTACACCCAGCCACCAGGTTTTAGCACATAAATGCAACTGGGAATTAGGTTTTACGACAGAAGGCCACCAGGCTTTAGTGTAGTTAGATGCTAGGTTTTAGTGCAGGCAGGAAAGCTAGCCACTAAGTTTTAGCTCAGGTGTGCTTCAGATACACAAGCTATGCAGAATAAAATAGCATTACCTGGCTGACTAATATCTGGCAATAACAGGCTGTTGGAACGATGTGACCGATATGCTAACTGGGATCAATAAATCTTAATTTTGTGATCGAGAAGCTAACAAAGTGACTCATTAGTAAACTTGGGATGATTTCTCAACTTCCGAAAGGAATTTGCAATTAGAAATACTTCAACTGAATTCTGAGCAGTTTCAGATCCAGTTAAACTAATTTTCATTGCAAAATTTCTTCTACAAAATGGGGGAAAATGAACCATTCAGTCATTGAGTTGGCTTGTCGATCACAACATTTAAATTTTTTCTCTTGCTAATTCAAGCCCTCGGATCGCCCCCTGACAAATTGGGTATTTTGATGGATCCTTGATTGATTCGCTATTTTTGTGATTCATCTGCAAATTCTGTCCATTGACAACAATGTCTAAGATTTTTGGCATTATTTTTCAATCAAAAATGCCCTAATCTCAGCAACTAAAAGGTGTTTTGAAATAAATTATGGTTTAATTGGATCATAGATAGTCCGAGATCCGGTTAAACTATATTTTATTTTTGCATTTTGTTTCCATCAGCCATGTTCATGCCGGTTTTCTGTGTTACAGAAGGAATTTGAAATAGAAATTAGTTTAACTGGATCTAGAACTGTTCGCAATACAGTTATACTTACAGGCATGAAAATGGCTAATGTAAACACAATGGAAAAATAAAAAAAGACATTAACTGTATCAGGAACTATTCAGGGTACAGTTAAACTATATTTCATTGTAAAATTCCTTCTATGTGCTGAGATTTGAGCGTTTCAAAATGATAAAATATGCTCAAAACTTTAACATTGGGGTCAATGGAGAATGTAGCAAATCCCTCACAAAGTGCACACCAATCCCTCACATCATTCACATAGTTCCCAGGGTCTGTTAACACTTGTCCCACCACAGCGTCGTCTCCATTTCTCCTCAAACTCTTCATAAACAATGTAATTCAGCTCAATGTTGACAGCTCCTGGTCTTGCTACACAAAGCACATCAAAAATACTCGTCAAGTCTTGTTTCTTGCTCCTCAAAGCTTCTTTCACCATTTCGGTCCACTTCAGGTCCACATAGTGTTTGTCCACCGGAAACCTGTGAGCTTTCTCTGGGAAACCTAGTCGTTGGAGAGATAGTCCCTCCACATCCGGTCCAACGACTCTCTGGTCAGTCTCTGAAGTTCTGCTATGTCTGAAAGAAGTTAAAGTTTTCTGCTTCAAGCTTATAGCTCACCAATTCTGGTTTCAAACTTTCCAGCCAGAAGCTGCAGGAACCTACATGTGTAGATTCATGGATTGATGGGTCTATCAGGGAGGTTTAGCAACAGGTCAAATACACTCCATGCCAACTAAGAAAAAGCAGTGTCTTCACGTTCTCATGTGTTTTGACGTGAAAAGTCACATTTTCATGTACTTGAGTTTTGACCCAAAATGCAGGTGACATGAAGCTGAACGTCCAAGCTTGAATCAAAACGTAAAACAAAACTCAAGTTTTTGACCAACTCAGGTTTCAAGTAGCGCACTAGAGACGTTCAGCAGTAGGTAACGCGGTGCGTGACGTGGTCAAAAACTTGCATTTTGACCTGAGTTTTGGATGAAATTTGATCATTTTTCTGATGCACACTGCCACTTTAACTCATATTTTTGTAGTATAAATGTCAACATTACAAGACAATTTTCTATGGTGATAAAGCAGAAAACCAGCTCTGTAATTTTATACTATTTTAAAATACATTTGTGTTAAATTTTCTTATGAAAATAATAAGGTAAGTCAAAGCCTGAAAATCCCTATTTTCAGGTCCTGCCTGACGTTTCCCGTCCCGTCCCGTTTCCCGTCCCGTTTCCCTGCGGATACGAAACTGGATAGTGATTAATTTCACCTACATTTCATAGAAATTTTGAAAATTTAAATTGTCTATAATTTTATTTTCCCAAAGATGAACCATATATACAAAGTTTCTATTCCTGCAGTCGCATCAGGGTATGTAATTGTAACTTATGGTGGCAATATTATGTATTTAACCAATGGCAGGGGAACAGAAAAAAAAAATTAACAAATTCAGACACAAATTTTAGTTATTTTTCTTATGTTACAGGTGTCTTTTAAAAACAATGTTTATTTCGTTATTCAATATTCACCACTTCATACCCTTATCAAGAATAAAAAGTTTGAAATAAATAGCAGATCTGTGAGAAACACATAAGTTATTAATCAGAATCTGTTTTTATATCTGTTGGGTGCTATTCAGGGCCTTCCTTAAGGATTTTGACTCACTCGTAAAGTGGACGAGTGGAATGTAAAAGTCACTCGTCCACCACAAAACCACTCGTCCAATTGAAGAAGCGACTGAAGATGAGTGATGCGAGCCATTATCGGGACCCAGAAGCTCTAGGGTGTTAAGTTGTCTAAATGCAATTTCCTGGTTTTAGATATGATTTTAAAGGCAGTTTTGCATTTTCCTGTTTTTGACTTGAAATTTGTTTTAGTACAGCTCTAAAATTTCTACATGTTTGTGTGGACGAGTGGTTTCCAAAAGTCACTAGTGTTACCGAAAGCTCTGCTATTGCTCCCCATGAAGCCTTACCATCTTCAGACAGCAGTGACGCCCCAACTGTTCCTTGGACCCATTGTTTGAGTTGAGCTGCAGTTTGTTCATCTGACAGTCTCTCAGTGAGGCACAGAGGTTGGTATAAGCCTCCTGTCTGTCTGTTTCTTGCACCAAGTGGACAACACACTATGTGTGGCAGCCTGGATGCTGTCACTATGGTCATACTGGGCGGTCTGTATTTTGAATTCTGGGAACTTGAGGCCTCTCACACCAAGTTCCATCAGTTTCTCTCCACATGTGATCCTCTTGGAAAGCTCCAAGACATGCCAGTCTTCTAGAGTACCTGAAAATTAAAAGTCAAAGTTCTTCCATCTGATGCCGTAAATGTCTAAAATAATGCGCAGTGGTATGAATGTGTTACTATAGAGGGATTGAGCCTAACCAAGGAAAAAATAATACTGAATGTAACGAGTAAAAAACCATGGTTATTAGATACATTGATATTGATCACAAAACAATTTATATGCAGTATGAAATGTTTAGATAAAGAAATAAGTTTATATAAACTGAGGTCAGAATAAAAGAAATAACAAAATTTCGAAAAACGTACTACGATAAAAGAGGGTGAAGAACGTAAAATTGTCAAAAAATGGCCGCTCTTATTATAAAATGTAAACACAAAATGTAAATGTTGTGCAGTGCTCTCCTCTTTAAAAAGAAGTTAATTTGGTAATTCGTATGACACACGTGTAATACGAACTTATTACCATGAAAAAGCGAAAAAATAAAAATTTATTGAAAACAAAACAAAAAAAAAACATGCAGTGCGCGTGGACCTAATTTCAGGCAGGCCCGGATCCAGGATTCCGGCGGTGGGGGAGGGGGGAGGGGTGGGGGCTGGATCCGCCAATGTCAAGGGTACACGATTTCAAAGGCTTATTATCAGAATGAGGGATTAAGAACTTATAAGTTCGTGCATCTAGTACAATTTTAACCTCGCAGAGAACTCACCCAACCTTGGTCTGAGCCATCACCTTGAAGTGATGTGAACAGGAGCAGCTTACATCACAAAGTGCCGGTGCCAATGTTTATGAGTACCAATTTTACACATTGACTGCTGTGATTTACTGAGACACTGCCCATTGTCTCTACTCTGTATCATGCTGGTACCAGTTTTACACCTTGGTCTGGTGAGGCTGTGATTTACCATACAGACAATGGGGCTCTGTGAATCGAAACCAGGTCACCTGCACAGCAGTGCTTTGTGCTAACCACTACACTACAGGGCCAAGAATCAAACCCAGGCCATCTACACAGCAGGGCAACATGCTAACCACAACACTACAGGGCTGTGGCAATCAAACCCAGGTCACCTGTGCAGCAGCACTTCGTACTAACCGCTACACTACCAGGCTCCAGGAATTGAACCCAGGCCATCTACACAGCAGTGCTTTGTGCTAACCACTACACCACTACGCCATGGGCCACATATTAATTATAGTCCATCCAGAAAGTTTTGTACGGGGTGTATTTTCCAGCTAATCTTCCCCAAAATGCATCATTCAAGCGGAAGCTTTACCCACGTGAGGTTTTAGCATTATCTTGATATGCAGTACAATTTTACAAACATTAGTTCAATATTTTTAAAAAGGGAACGAAAAATAATTTTCAAATACGCGTAGACACGTTTGAGCAGAATTTCTCCAAAAGCCTCCATTATCACCCACTTTTGGCAAAAATCCCATTGAAATACATCGAAAATCAATTTTCACCAATTTTGTTCAAATTTTGTCTGTAATGAAGGGTCGGTAAAGTTAAAGTTAATTTACTTTTGCTGTACCGCTGGTTTAATAACCATTGTACATCGACTGTGGTTTACAACTTTTAACTTCCCAACCAGGAACTTGCCTGAGAACTCACCCAACCTTGGTGCAAGCATCCCCCAAGTGAGCCATCACTTCGTGGTGATGCCATCAGGTGTCACTCCACATGGTACCATCTCTGCCGTCCCACATACATCTGGTACCAATTTTACACCTTGGTCTGGTGGGGCTGTTGATTTACTGAGACACTGCCCAACATCTCTACCCTGCCCGGGAATAGAACCCTGGCCGCCACTACACTACAGGGCTCTAGGGATTGAACCCATGTCACCTGCATAGCAGTGCTGCACGGTAACCACCACACTACAGGCCTCATGGTACCATGAGTACTTTGTGAAAGTTTCACAAAGAAATACCTAACGTTTCAAAATTTATCCTACAAAAAGCACCATGTACAGGACTTTCTGGATGAACTACAAAATTACACATCTCACCTGAAGGCTGCCCGCCTGCCACCATTTTTGCCACCAATTTTCACCTAAAACACAAAAGCGAACCTGTTTTCAGTATTTTAATTCATCTGCAGTTTTAAGGGAGTGGAATCGGACTAGGATTTGTTTGCATGACCAGGATTAACTCGGCATGTGGCTCATGATTTGTTTATCCGAGTCACGAGGGTCACAAAACGCAAGGAAGTGGATTGAGGCAATTTTCCTGTTTGGTTGGCATGGGCGGGATCTCGTTTTCATAAACCTTAACGCACACTATTCATTAAGGCAGGTCGACCTCCGTTAGACTCTAAACTCACATGTTGCGTTGTAGGATGGGCGTTAAGTTTATGAAAACGAGCTGATGGTAGCATTAGGTAATAAACCACTCAACGCGTTAAAGGATGGACGTTAAGTTTATGAAAACGAGCTACTGGTAGCATAGGTAATAAACCACTCTTAACACATTAAAGGATGGGCGTTAAGTTTATGAAAATGAGCTGATGGTAGCATTAGGTAATAAACCTCTCTTAATGTGTTAAAGGATGTGCATTAAGTTTATGAAAACGAGCTGATGGTAGCACTAGGTAATAAACCTCTCTTAACGCATTAAAGGATGTGTATTAAGTTTATGAAAACGAGCTGATGGTAGCATTAGGTAAAAAACCTCTCTTAACGTGTTAAAGGATGTGCATTAAGTTTATGAAAACGAGCTGATGGTAGCATTAGGTAATAAACCTCTCTTAACACGTTAAAGGATGTGCATTAAGTTTATGAAAACGAGCTGATGGTAGCATTAGGTGATAAACCTCTCTTAATGCATTAAAGGATGTGCATTAAGTTTATGAAAATAAGCTGATGGTAGTCCAACACACAAATCCCAGCTGATTACATACCTTGCTTTTAATTAGAGCATGTGTCCACAGTAGTGGATTGAGAAATTGTTCTGGGGGGCACAAAATGGCGGACAAACACAGTAGCAGATCTAGGGGGCTTTAGGGGCCATGCTTCCCCCCGGCCCCAAGTTTTAGGGACCAAACTTTTGTGCCCCAGCACTGCAAGAGACTAAAATTAGAATAAGACTAAAATGTTACATTTTACATGCGGTAAAGTGCCACAAAATGACAAGTTCTACTGGAAATCAGTGGCGGATCCAGGATTTCCCTTACGCCCCCCCAACACAACGGGCCGGGTGCCAACTCAATTTTCAGAAATTTTGGCCGGGGTGGTGCCTACTGGACCTACTGTGCCCCCTAAATCCACCAATGGAAATAGTTCCATAAAAACCGAATTCAAATAGATTCTTTTTTTTTCATTCTCAAAGCCGGTTGTGAAAAACCTTGACCAGAGACCAGTCTGGACATTCTGATTACCAGACTGGAGACCCATCGTATTTGCGCATCTTCTTTGTGCAGCCATTTTCCTGCCATGAATCCCACAGTGAATATGAAAATCTTAAATGTTCAAAATAAAATGTTTTGTTTATTATTGGTAATAGCATATAGTTTGCCTAAGATGCAATTACCATTCTACAACTGGTACACTACTCACTAAAATAAGAAAACTTAAAGTATAATTTTATGATTTTCATATTTGCTGTGGGATTTGTGGCAGGAAAAATGGTCACCATGTTTATCAGGATATCCTGATAAACATGGCATCATGGGACACCTGCAAGATAATCTCTCAGATTCTCGCAGGATCCCGGCATAATTGTATGGGTAGAGAGAGTTGGATCTGAAATCATTTTTTTTAAATACCATGTTGTACCAGTGTCAGGGTGCCCAGGGTCAGGCGGGAAGGGGTTGTCCTGGCCCAGGAGTCAGGGTGACCCCCCTACCCTCCTCACCCAACCTGAGTGAACATGACCCCTTGAGTCAGACTCAAGAAGACCCCCTCATATATGAGTCATATTGATGTTGTAGAATGTGATGCCTGCAATTGTACACCCCTAAAGACATTAATTCTTCATCAAAAACAGTAAAAAGTGTTGTAAAACAGAAATTAAAAATCTTTTAATAAATACCATAAATCTTTATATGTGTATAATTGTATAAATCAGTAATGCAGAATTGAATTTTCAAGTAATAACTGAAATAATAACAAAGTAAATTTTTTTGAAACTTCTTGATGCCTTATATTTGACACCAGACACTTATAATAAATTTGCATAATTGATGCCTGACACTGCCTGTTGATGCCTGACACAGATAATGATTTTCAAACTAAATGGCACCCAAGTTACATTTCATGCTAAAAGTAAAGATGGGGACCATATGCATCCATTCTGTGCAGTCTCCAGTGACAATGATGCCAGTAATTTGTCCTCTGCTTGCTCCAGTGCAAGTTTATCCAGCAGTGTACCTTCCTCTGTTAGTAAAGGAATTGATTTTGAAGTAGTCAGCGATAATACACTGCTGCAATTTCAAAAAGAGATTAAGGACGTGATCAATTGGTTTACTTCTAGTGTTACTAAGAGAGTGTGGCCTGCTGGGTGTAATAAGTCATCATTTAGAAAAAGAACTAAATTCTATGAGTATGACATCAAGACTGGTGTTCTATTCTGTCTTAAAAAGAAAGAAAATGAAAGTAATAGGAGAAATAGTGGCACTCCTTTTCCCATTGGACAGCAAGTATTGAAGAAAGTTGTGAAAGGAAAACTCTCTAAATGGAAATGGAATGCGAAGTGAATGGAATGGTAGTAAAAGTTACTGAAATGGGTGGTTACATTCTTAAAGACATGTAAGGACACATTCTTAAGCACAGTGTGCCCTCCTTGCAGGTGAAAGAGTTTCACAAGTTGGACACTGATTCGGAAAATGAAGTGGAAGGCATCATATCGCATGAAGACTCAACGGCATCAATTACTCCAGTTACATGTGGTAAGAATGAATCCACAGCACCAGTTAATGTTAAATATACCAGTGTCAGGCATCAACAAATTTCTGGTGTCAAAAAGGGAAAGCAATATTGGAGTTTCTGGTATCAAGCAATGCACGGCATCAACCTTGCGCATTCTCAACAGAAGCCAATGTATGGTGTCATCTACTACAAGTGCTAGGGAATTTCTGGCATCAATGGATGATGACTACTTGCCAGATCTAACACCTGCATCTACCTCTGTGGACATTGTATCCCTAACCACCAGCCTGAAGACCTTGAAAAGGCCGTCCCAAGAGTTTCTAGCTGATTTAACACCTGTCAAGAAAAGAAGTTCACCATGGTCCAGTGATACACCAGTGGAAAATATTTCCGTAAAAATATTAGATCCCTTTGATTCTCAAGAGGAGGAAGCTAATCTCAATATGGTATTAAATGAAATAAAACCAGACAAAGAAAGACCAGAACATAAGTCAGTACTTAAGGAAATGTTCATTGGACATTGAGTTGCTAATAACAGGAGTAACTAAGAAGACCCTCTATTTCCATCCCCTTAACATGGAACAATGCAAAAACATTTCACATCATGTTTTTAACTTGGTATTTGACACGTATTCCAATCGTGTACTGTACGCAAATTGTGGTCAGGTGTTGTCTGATAGACAACCTCATTGTCTTGTCTCAATGCCAGGTGATGACCACTGTTACTTTCATACAGAGTCATACCTATTAGCAGCTGACAAGAACCAGCACTTAGAAGTGAGGAAACAATTGTGTGATTATATGGAGGCTGAAGGCAATTTTGAGAAATTGGGCCAAATTACAGATTACAAAACAAGAAAGGAATACATTACAGGATCTAAAATGAGGGGCACTGCATGTGCAATGGATGTGCAGATGCATGCTACTGCCCAGATGATGGGCAAAGATATAGTATATTGGTACAAGGGACAATGGGAAGTTTTTCTGACCAGTGGTGATGTTAAAACTATGACATGAATGCAATGTACATGATCAACACTGGGATACATTACAATGCTGTAGTAGGGTTGTAAGTTTCAGGCGTCAATTGTCTGAGGCATCAAAAAGTCTTGAGTGTCCAGCATCAACCTACTTAATAATCATTAATGTATCCAGTGTCAAGTTTCTGGCATCATGTTTCTGGAGTCAAAGGTGCTTATATTATTATATTATCCATTGTCATAAACCCAAATTTCCCATGTTGCATTGTTATTTTATTGTTCCTGTCTAAATAAAAGAAAAGTTTGAACACAAATATTTCACTTATACTAGCATCTTATTTGTTTATTCCTAACAAAACATGTACTACCCGTACCATAAAAAGAAAGTATCAATGCAATGCAATCAGTTTTCATTTTTGTTTTTGTTCCCATTGTCATTAGCCTGTGGAGAGGCATGAACAGCCTTCTTATGATTTTTGAGTTTTTGCCGGTGGTTGAACGACTTCCCACAAGCACCATACACTACCAATTTGGGCTTTACCATGTGGTCTGATAGATGTTTCATCGATATTCCCACATAGGAACAATCTTCCTCTGGGCAAGGAAAGTCTCCAACAATTTTTTTGTTCTTTTGTTCTGCTTCCAGTTCAAGTGTGTGCTGGTTGATGCCTCCGATTCTTCATCTTCAGATATCTCCTTGTTGGACTGTGCTAAAACAATGACAATTGCAGGCATCAGTAATAATTAATATTATCCGTTGTCATATATTGATAATTAAATATAGTGTCTAGCATCAAGTTTCCGGCATCAATGATGATAAGTGAATTGTCCAGTGTCAAATGTCTGGCATCTGGCAATTTATGTCACATTTATGTCTGGCAATTCAGGTCACACTAAAAAAACCCAAAGGTTTCCAGCATCATGCAATACATTAAGCAGTACAGTGGCAGGCGTCAATTACAGATAAGTTTCCAGCGTCAAAAGAATCTACATATCAGGCATCATTTATGTAAAATTAACTGTAGTAAATGGCACCAAACAGGCCCGTTTGACTCCTGCAATTGCCAGGATGAAATCTTCTTACATTGAAGATTTGTCGATTTCAAAGACCAAGGGTGTCCTGATCTTTCTGGGTTCTAACATGATGCTTCAAGAGTATGGGTATAAGTCTGTTTTGGGTCAAAATAACATTGTTTTCCTGTTCTGTGGGCTGTCCAGTTGAATCTGGAGTACCACCGGGACTTGCTTCGGCCATTTAGATGACTTTAATTATGAAGAAAAACTTTTAGATGTTAATACATGTGAAAATGCAATATGGTGGAGGTACGCTAAGGGAAAATTTGAAGTTTTACTTTTAGCAAGCTGTAGAAATTTGTTCAAAATTGTGTCCAATGTCATGTAGAATTCTTTTATATGCGGGGTCCACTGTACCTGATGAGGTATTGTAGGGTACAGAGGGTACTATCGTGTTGACTCAGGGGGTCGCCCTGACACTAGTGTGATGAGGGAAGGGGTCGGGTTGACCCTACAATGGTCATAGGGTCACCTGGACCCCTTCCCTCTTGACTCAGGGGTCACTTTGCATTGGCGGATCTAGGGGCGCACCGCCGGCATGCCCCCCCACCCAACGGCCCAAATTTTCTTCGTTTTCATGCACTTTCTGCTAAATTTTGGGTGAAAATAGGGGGTGGCACCCCCCCCCCCCCAACGGGCTGGGTGGCCCTCCTCCAACAGGAAATCCTGGATCTGCCCCTGCTTTGAGCTATTACAACATGTACCGGATTTCTACATTCTTTAGACCCCCGGAATACAAGACCATGGTCTAAATATGGTGAAATTGCCACAATATTTAGACCATGGCCTAAAAAATTTAATTCCAAAGTAGAAAACAGTTTGACATTAAATTCTAGGAACATGGTTGGTTATTCAGTGTGTGAGAACTTGACTTTCAAGAGTATTTTATAAAATAATTTCTTTTGCATGTTAGAATATATGTTAAAATTTTATCTAAAATAAATTTCATGAAATTTACAAACTTGTTATTCTACACTTGTAAGACCATCTCTACACTTAAAAGACCATGGTCTTTTATTTCATTCTTATTTTCTTTGTCCAAAAAGGGTATTTCACACTGACAGGACCAGGTCTAAAGAACGTAGAAATCCGGTACCTAATAAAAATTTAAAAACTACAGTGCAACCCACTGAGCTCGAACTCCAAGGGAGCCACGAAAAAAGTCGAGTTAAAAGGTCAAGTTAAAAAATAAAAATTTTTCTTTAATGTATTTGATAGGAATGAAAACAGCTCGATCGGGTCGATAAAACGAGTTTAGCGATAAGGCTTCGACGATTCACCGGATCTTCGAATCATCGATCGGACATATGAAAAATGCCGATGATCGATGATATTTCTGTCATCGGATCATCAGGTCTGTTATTTGAGGTAGATTTTATGCCATTTTAAAGTGCAAATGACATAGTTCAATCACATAAAGACTTAGAAAAAAAACCACGTTTATTTTTAATGCTGTGAAATATAATTTTTCATAACAACATTGTATGTTCAGAAATGTAACATAATAATATACAAGTGTTCTACGAAGTAACAGACACTGATTCCAAATTAATTTGGTCCAAATGTAGCAGATTAGTGCTAAAATTTCCATTAAATATTTAAATTCCCATGATCCGGATATTTGTGGTCCGATGATCTATTTTAGTTTCAGACCGATGTCGTCTTATTTAGCGATGTCGCGCTAAGCGGGTTGCAGTGTAGATGTAAAGTCCCGTGTCGTTTCTAACGCTCTGTTAATTTGAAAGAAAAATGTTCAAGATTTTTTCAACCTTCCGATCTTCCCCATTCTTTCGTCTCCTCTTTCCTTATCATCAGACCGACCATCATTCAAAATACAACTCTCATTGAATAACATTTATTTATTGATAAAAACAAAATTGACTTTCTTATAAGGGTATGCATGAATTTGCGTTCACAAAGGACATGCATTACACAAGGTATGATCAACTCCATTTTAGTATCTTTCAGCTGCTGTAGATTCCAGAACTTCATCGTAGCTTGGAGGCTCTTCTGCCGCACCAAGTTGACCAGCTCGAGTATTCTCAGTATCATCTCTGTTAGTAATTAAATCGGGTAATATTCTTGTGGTTGATTCATCATTAGATCGTAACTCTGTATTTTGGCAATTTATAGCCTCATAATAAGACGGGGGTGGGGCAGTAAACCGACTTTGTAAATTCAAATTGTCTCCTATGTTTACTGATGGAGAGTCAGAGTGTGCAGAATATGGAGGCGGTGGCATTGCTGAAGTTGCGGGAAAATGGTTGTTTCCATTTGTGTAATTAGCACCAATTGAATAAATATAGCTGCCTCTATTTGCATGCACCGGAAAATTTGAACGCGAAGACCTCGAGACACCAGTACTTCCTCTTCTTGTAGTGCCTGCGAAACAAAAAAGAGACTGCGTAAAATAACCATAACAGTAAATGTTTGGTTTATTAAGTGGTAAAATGTGATGATTTAGTGCTTAACTTTAATTCTTATTAATTTGTTTTATTTATTTTTAATTTCGTTGTTATTTATTTATTTTGTTTATTTATTTATTTTTGTTGAGTTGTAGGTGCATACCTCTGCTTTCTTCATGGTCAGACCTGCGTGAATTTGTATTTTGTCCTCTTTCTATGCACATCCTTGCATAGACAGTAACACATGCTTTAACATCATTGGCAAAAGATCTAACTTGTCTCCAAATTGAATAAATGGCTCTCAGCAAGCAATTTTTCTGTGACCTTGAGTTGTTTCCTGATTTGCAAAACAAAAGATACTACACGTTGAATACACATAGAAAGAACAACACCAACTGGTTTTAGGTAGGGATCTTAATGAATTTGAAGAACATTGGCTGACTGTTCATAAAGAAACGAAAATTAAATCTTACTTGCTACTTCTCCTCTACAACAATGTCTGGATTGTCTTTTTCCACAACATGATATGAGACACATGACAAATAAGAATATAGCGACAAATCTCACATATTCCCAGATGTTGAAATGAGTCTCTACAAATGTAAATTTGAGGAGTAAAATTGTATGAACGTCACTTGCACGATGAAGGAGAAAAAATCTTTTCTGAAAAAGAAGGGCAACTGAGATTTAAATGTGAGAACCTCACCATCATAAGGGCAATCTTGTTCATCAGATTCAGACGGGCAGTCTATGTAGTGATCACAAATGTCCTCCACAGGATCGTAGCATGTATTGTAAGTACCTGGACACGTACACGCGGATCCAGCACATAAAAACATGGAGCAGCACCTTCTTTCTAGAATGATGAACATTTTTTACTCCAACTTAGTTTTTTTAATTGCTTCTCGCGTGCTTTTCTGTTTAAATCCAGATCAAACTCATCGAAAACTGTGCAGGCATATAAACGTGATGTGAATAGGAGACGAAAATAACCAGAAATACGCTCACCTAAATGAAATCTATCTAAGATGAAACGTCTTTCTGCAACAAAATGTTGAATAAACTTTATGTTTTGAGAACCCTGTCTCTAAAATTTCAAAATTTTTCCGCAATTTCTAAACACGTCGCTGAAGTATTTATGTCACTTACATTATGTTTTCTTAAACCTTTAAAAATGCATTAAAAGTGACAAACCTCACTTCAAAAGAAAGGTACTTGCCACTTGTAAAGGAGAATGTGAAGTTGAATCCTCTGCGAAAGTTGTAACCGTCACTTTTCCCAGGTTTAAATAAAATCAAAACTGATCCTGTTCGAGATTGGAACCGAGAAAATAGATGGTTGTACACGTAACAATCTGTACTCTCGTCTGTACCATCGTAAATCTAAAAATCAAGTTAACGAACTAATGTAAATGGACAGTTTGAACATTAACATAAATTTTTATCTTAAATTCTTAATTAAAATATGCATATATATATATATATTGAATATTTTGTTCATATTGAAAAATTGTAGCTGATTTGTTTGTAGAAAACAGAACGAAATACATGCGTCCACATCGATTCCGGAACTGGTCAAGATTATTGATTGTATATGTGGCGTTCCAAATCACTTTTAACTTACCCTCAAGGAATGCTCATTCTGGAGATCGACATCATGAAAGTGAACTTGGACAAATCCACCTGGATTTGGGTTCTGAACTGTGTATGTGTAGGTATTTCCATTCGTCGGATAAGATAGTGGATAGGAGGGTGATGTCACCGTTTCAATGCCCCCAGTACCATCAAAAAATGAAGATATATTTCTAGCGGTAATTCCTAAAAAAAAATCAATTATTTATTTATTATGTTTACATTTAGTACATGTATGTTGTCGGGTAGACTAAAAAGCAAGAGACATGAATTCGAGATGTGCAGAATATAGCTATTTACCTGCTATCCATGTGAATATTAAACATGAATAAAAAACAAACGTTTCCCAAGGAAAACACATCTCCGTGAAATGTCTAATATACATCCGTGCTGTTTTAAGGTTCGGTATTCATTTAGTACTGTTATTTTCAATTAAAAATCCAGATCGACTGAAACCTATTGCGACAACATAACATTCATAAATCTGACCCTCGTTTCACATTAATTGATCATTTATTGATTGCATTTTCTTTTAATCCTATTGGAGAATTTACCCATTGGATCCTCAAAGACAGCTGCACTAAAGTTATAAATTATGTGTGATGTGGAGCGCAGTAGGACACGGTTCAATGATTTCCATTATATTGTGCGTGATGGGATTACAAAAAGAAAATAATATATTACAAACAGTGATAAACATCGCCATGCATTTTGACAGTGTTGAAGTATTAATATTGTAAAATCCTATGATCAAAATTATGTTATGCGTTACATTAGCTGCAATTAAGACCTCTTGTGCAGGTTACATTCTAAATTCTGTGCCAGTACACTTGCCTTGAAAGATCAATTCAATGACAAAAATATGAATTCAGTTATTTTTTTATTTTACAAAATTAAAGCGAGATCATTACAAAAATAAATCTGTTTGCTTTTAATAAACATTTGTTTGTTCTGCAGTAGCAAAAGCACTAACTAAAATCAACTGAATGAAAATTAACTTTAATGCATAAGCATTAAACAATTTATCATGATAAATCAAATGCTCCAAATATATAAAAATATATTCGATTATTTGATTTGTTTTATTTCTGTGGCAAAGCTTGGAGCGTTTTCAAATGTTACTAAATCGGTTAACCTGCTAGGTAATCCAACTTTTGGAGCCTTGTAAAGGACATTGTCACTGATTGTCTTTCTTATGGCTATCGCACATAAATTTTCAAGACTTCTGGGATTTGTTCTGAAGTTTTCTAGTGCAACTGCAATTTTCTCAGTATCCTCGCTCTGTTCTTGAGGAGGATTGTAGGTGGTGGCACCGAACCGCCGCCTATTTCTCCTGGTCTCAACAAGAGTGACGTCTTCTCTGGAAGGAGTGTAGTATGCGTAACAGAGCAGGGACATTGCTTCGTCTGCGGCATTCAGAGCCAGTGCTCTGAAGTAAGCAACTCGCTGTTGTACAACTGGTAAATTTCCACCGAATCCATAAGATCGAATGCAGAAAACGTGAGCCAGTTCTCTTCCGGCTAAGATGTCTACAGTAGTTGAAACCCATACTGCTTTGTTCCAGACATTCTCAAAGTCTGCACCTTGGCTTGCTATTTGTTGTACCATGTTGTTGAGCCTCTCGGAACTTACAATGAAAGGTGGGTCATAGTTCATTGTGTGAAGATCCGCGGGAGACGTGGATGGAAGTTTTCTGTAATCAAGAGCACATAACAATGGGCTAATATCATTAGTTTCTAGAAACATGTCTTCTCCTGCATCCATTAGCACTTGAAAACATCTCTTACAATTGTTCCTGATTGCCATAAATAATGTTCTTTCTCTTGACTTTATTCTGTAATCATAAGGATCATGTCCATTAGCGCCCAAGCCTTTTTCAACAAGAGCCTTTACAATATCGCACATGTTATATTGTAAGGCATACTGGAGTGCGCTATTGTGATAATTGTTTTTTATTTTCAAATCAGGTTTGTATTTCAGCAGTAACCACACAAAGTCTTCTTGCTTCTTGTACACAGCCTTGATCAGAGGGGTGTCACCCTTTTGGTCAATTGCATTCGGTGAAGCCCCAGAATCCAATAGAATTTTCATTGTAGCTAAATCAGAAACCTCTAAGCACAACATTAGAGGTGGTGGAGGCTGTGGTCTGGATGAGTCTAGTGGGAGAGGCCATGATTCCGCTCCTTCCTGCAGAAGCATTTCCGCCAGATTGGGCTTCTTTCTGATACAAGCAACATGCAGTGGGGTGAGTCCATACTTATCGCTAACGTTCACCTTGATATTCTTATGATCCAACAGCGTTTGTACGATCTCCTCTGATCCATTTCTGATTGCCGTTGACAGAGGACTGTCCCCATGCCTGTCACATAGATTTACACTTGCGCCAGCCTCCAGAAGCAGCCTGACAGTTTCAATGTGTCCATCCTGAATAGCAGCTAGCAGCAAGGTATCTCCGGTGGGAAGCAAAGTGTCTATGTTGTTTCTGAACTGCTCCTTCTCTGGAGCTTTCATGTTGTGGAGGTTCATCACTTGCTCCAGTTTGGAAGTTTTTCCGGTGTTGTTTCCCATTTTATATTCGCTTCCCAGGCTTTATTTACCTGAATAAAATCAACACGACATTGACATATTTTGCTCACGACTGTGCTAAGGTAACGAATGGACTTCATCGTGATTTTAGAAATTTACAAATAATCTCGTGATTAAAAATACCAAAATTCTTTGAAGTAAGTGGAGCAAATCGACACATTAATCTATATTATTATAGTAACTTTCATACAGAGAGCATATCCTTATACTTACATGTTATACAGTCCATGCAATGTTTCGTGTGACATAAAAAGTATTGTCGAGGTATGCACTTATGTAGGGCACATACCAGTTTGAGGCACAATTCTGTGTTGTTATAATGTTACCTTTTTTTATACGAAGTGAAATCCTTAACTGAAGCATCCTCAAACCAAAATTGTAACTGCAGCAGTGCCAATACAGGTACTAATAAACGTAAATATATTTTGGTCTCAAATTGTAAGCTAGATAGATTAGATTCCTATACCAGTGAAAGTCCAATGCGTTCTCAATCAAGTACAGGTAACAGACTAAACTGACAAACATACAGTAGTGCACTTACACATATATAAATTTTGTAGTGTTTCATCTTCTACGTGTTTACGGCTGACATGTAAACAAACGCGGCAGTCCCTACACGTCATGAGTCATGGCTACAAATGTTTTCTGTGTCAGGTTATCGATCCATGGAAATAGGTTTTGGTCTAGATTATTAATATTTCACGAGAAGAAGTCGACAGCCGTAACGGTATCACGCCGTTCACCCTGTTCTGTTACAATAATATTTTAAAGTTATAACTTTATTATGAATTGAATAATTCGCACATTAAATTTCAACATATAAAAGTACCAAATAAATTTCAATAAAATACGCAAGCACACAGCACAGCAAAAGTTACATTTAATAGCTTCAGATTAAATAAGACATCTTACATGGAAAAAGAAGGAAAAGTAAACCGTCAATGTGCACCATTATGTAAAATGTTTGGTTTCCTCCTTTAACGGGTAAGCCCAGCTGTCTGGTAGAAGTATACATACATGTTCAGCCCAATGCATTGGCGGATTTAGGGGGGGCGTAGGAGGCGCTACCCCCTCCCCCCCCCCCCCCCACGGCAGAAATTTTCTTCATTTTCATGCAGTTTTTCCCAATTTCTGGGCGAAAATAGGTGCAAATTGGTTGGCGCCTCCCCCCTACGGGCTGGGCGCCCCCCGTATGGGAAATCCTGGATCCGCCAATGCAATGATTAATTTTCAATTGTTTCTAAATGCATGAACTTCATTTGGTAGAATAATATCCGCCTGAATTTCGCTGTAAGGAGGGGGCGGTGAAATGGGAATGCAATTAGGGTTATCTCTGCAAGTAGATCTGGAATTCGAAAAGGCTAAATTGTCATATCCCTGCACTTCTGGCTCATTTTGTCGGATCAAATCGTAAGAAGGTGGTGGCTCGTAATTTGTACCGTCTTTGAATATATCGTTGTAATTTGGAGGTTTGGGAATAATTGTTGCGGTCATGTCACACCCAGAACGCCTAGGATTGCTCTGTCTGGCGGCTCCCCGAGCCTCCCTGTTCATTACATCAATTCTCGTGGCGATTGTCGCGGAATTCCTGCGGGTAGCACCTAGAGAATAAATAGTTGTTAGTTTGAGATGAAAGGATTGACTTTTAGATAAACGCAAAATGTTCACGCTGTTAGATGTTCTACCGGGTATTCATGAATATTATAAGCAGTCCACTAAAATGCCCGCTTGGATCCGAAAAAAGATCATAAATGCGCTAAAATCCTTTTCGTCACAGAACACTAATCCGAAATCTGATGCACCACAAGTCACTATCGATTCGTTTTTCACTTATCATCAGTTGCAATTTGTAGTTATGCACAATATTAAAGTTCAGTCCATTTTATCTACAACTTATTTATTTATTTATTTATTTATTTATTTATGTACAAACTACTAATGTGTATATATATATACCTTTACAGCAGAATTTGTTCACAAAATGACCTATCCAGATCATGGAACATCCAGCTACTATAAATACAACGAGTAAAGCAATTCCCCATACACTTCCGAAATATGCCTCTTCATCTTTACTGTCATCTGTGGCAAAGTATTAAAAAGTGACTTTCAAAGTAAATTCAAAATGGTACAACCTGTTTGACCTTTTTATTAAAATTATTTTCGAAAATCCCATCCTTTATGTTAAAGATAATAGAATATTTGTTTTGTTATATACCGTTGCAATTAAACTCAACATACTATACTTACCAGGATTGGCAGTGGTTGGTGGATTTCTTTGTCTGTATTCTTCTCTTTGACAGAAAACTGGGCTAAGATTACACAGTATCAGCAAAGTGATTACCGTGAATTTCATGATATGAGCTTGACATATTGTTTAGTAATAGCAACCAAAATTGGTTCAAGAAAGTAACATTTTGTTTAATTGTGACCCAAAGTTCCAAAGTATGGAACAAAAATGTCACGCAGCTCTTTAGACATGGGAAATGTACTTGAAGAAGCTACAAGTTGTGAGTGAAATCAATAAATGATAGGCACAAGAAAGATCATTTGTCATATTTGGATCATTTCAGGACGTATGTATGTACATGAAAATATGCATACAACAAATTCATAACATGATTCATGGTAAGAACGTTATCCTAAGAATGAACAATTAACGCCTTAGCTAAAAATCCACTGCAAGATTCTGGTGTGAATCCATCCATACTATCGTATTCACGGTCCCCATGATACCGCAAGATTTTGATACTGTGTCTACATGTAACTTTTAAATAATATAGATCTAATATAAACTCTACGGCTTTCTCCATTTCCCCCGTTTTTAACTCTCGATTACCCGAAGTGGTATCCTGAAGTCCTATTACTAAACAATATTCATTTGGAGTGTGTTGAGCAGTAGGAATCGGGGTAGCCACCGAGGCATTGACGGATCTAGAGGGGGGGCGCCGCCGGCGCTCCCCCCCCCCCCAAACGACCCAAATTTTTTTGGTTTT
>JBCAUI010071104.1:0-35899 GCA_038406195.1 Haplosyllis anthogorgicola | reverse complement strand
GAGTATTGACCCCACACCACACTGTCCCAAAACTGGGTACTGATTTTCAAGCCTGAGCCAGTTCAGGGACACATGCTCATATTTTGGCAATATCTTATGAACCAGACACCATAGCAACATGAAATAACCACCATTAGAAGCACACTGTCAAGATGGTCATTTTGGTACCTCTTTCAAGGTGCTGTGACTAATAGCTGCAAAGTGACAGTCAATTTATTAAATCTAATATTGAATTTGCTTACTTGTTATTGATGTAACACCAGGTTCAGACGTGAATTTTTAAAGCATGGTAAATCTCGATAATTATTATCTATGGGGTTCACTTGCACATCAAAACTAAGCCTGAAGTGTTAATACATGCAAATAAATAATTTTTAAACTAAAATTTAAGGATTTTACATGATTTTTTTCACATCCCAAAACTGGGATCCTGGTGTCCCTAAACTGGTCCCCCTGTTCCAAAATTGGGTCCGCCAAAAAATTAGGAAAAAATTTATAACATAAAGAAATATTGCGTTGCGCTAAAAATCAACCTTGGACTATTTGTGCAGGTTGCTAAGGAATATATATGTATGTTTAGATTAAACCTACGAGGAATAGTGTAAGGTATATAGCGGTTTGAATTTTTTGTGTCCCGAAACTGAGGGGGAGTGGCTCTAATATTAAAAGGAATAACTTTTTCTTTTTAACTTTTATTGTGGAAAATAAATTTTCGTTTTATTTCTTCTTTCTTCTCCGGATGACATTTTAGTGGTAGCCATTTTTGAGAGAAAACGACAAGATGGCGGCGGACGCAGCCAAACTTTTGGATGAATTAATGGGAAGGGATCGTAACGCGAATCCCTCGGAAGCAAGACGTGAAGTTAGATGGGAAGACCACGATGTAAGGCCCCAGATCATTTTGGCGTGGATTAGATTGTGATAAATAAGTTGTTGAGCGGTAAAAACTGGCCAAATGTAACTGCTTAACGTTTCTGTGACCTTTTTCAAATCACCCTCGTGGGTTGCATAATCTGCGGCAGACGCCCATGTACGACAACGAATGTAGAATGTTCACCTTTTACTTTTTTGTTTCTGACGATGAAAATAAACCAAAGAATTAGGTGACTTTACCTGATGACAAATGTATTAATTATTTATCAGCATCATGATTAAATCGTTGCAGGTTTGCAAATATTTCTTGTGCAGTTTTTGTCCACATGAGCTGTTTACAAACACAAGAGCAGATTTAGGTAAGTTTCTGTGCAACGGATAGTCTATTAGATTGAAAAATAAAAAGTTTTAGTCATGCCTCAATTAAATATCAGTAATTACTTGAGTAAGCATTTACACTTTATTTACGGTTTATATTTAGCGTATTTCTTTTTACTTCTTACTTTAAGTATTGGAGATTCGAGGATGGAGACTTAATATAATATTTTGAACTATCCTATTTGGTTTTAATGTGAAAGTACAATATTTTAACAGCTTTTAAAAAATTCAAACAATTTATCCAAGGTTTGTTTCTTTTGTAATTGTAGGTACTTGCGAGAAAATACACGATGAAGCTCTCAAGAAAGCGTAAGTAGTACATACATTCTTAGCTATTCATTAGCTATTCACATTTCAAAGTTGTCTGTCAGTTATTCAGAGACCATGTACTGTAGTTTAAACTAAAAAATCTTTAAATCTTTTTGTCTGTCCTCTTTGACAACTAAATTAGAAATTTTGTCTGTTTTGGCGGTCGAGATCTGGTCTTTGCAAAGCCAACTCAAATCTACGTCGATGTAATTGGCCTAATACTAGAATTTAACATCAGAGAGGCGAGTTCATTAATATTTCCCTTTAAATTTCAGGTACAGCGAAAGTTCACGGTTTGAGAGGATGGGCTATGAAGAAGATTTCATGAGATTCTTACAGAATTTGCTGTCTGATGTGGAACGGCGAATAAAGCGAGGACATGCACGGCTACAGCTAAACAATATGCAGGTAAACAATAGTCATATGGTAAAGAATGCGGCAATAACTAAACTCATGTTCTGTAGAAATGTCACAGTATTTAACCATTTAAAAATAAAAGTATGAGAACTTTGGTTAGGTTATTTACAAGCAGTACCACATTCGAAAAAGTCTTAATTATTGGCAAACTTGCAATCGACATACATATTCATGAACGTAACATCCTTTCAGTTGACGACAGCCATGCTGAATAACGATAAGAGTGAACAGATTGAAATGTTGACAAAACGCATCAATGATTTGGTTGATGAAGCAGAAGTTTTAGGATGTGAAGGGCGAGTCGAAGAGGCTCAGGGCGTCATGAAACTGTGTGAACAGTTAAAAGAGGAACGAACACAACTTGAAGAGGTGAGAAGTTAAGACTACATGTATATTCTCTTCAGAAAAAATGTCATTCCATGAAGACTCGTGGTATTGAGCACTGAAAAGAAAAAAGTTGTCGATCTTTGCTAGACTTGAGAAAATAACAAATAATGGGTAAGTTATGATAATTTGTAAAGTTTCATGCGAGTAGCCTGAAAATGTGTTTTGAAATTACAAGCGAAACTTATTAAACGTTATCTGGTAACTCCAGGCTGCTGCACGTGGACAAGCTGAACAGGAAGAACTCGCGAAGAAGATGGAGGTCTGCGAAGTATGTGGATCACTGCTTGTAGCAAACGATACACAGCAACGTGTAGATGAGCATCTAATGGGTAAACAGCACATGGGTTATGCACGTATCAGAGCTTTCATTGAGGAAAGAAAGGTAAATATGTTTTGTTGGCACCGAATACCTCATACATTGAAAAGTGATATTGGATTTGTGTTAATTTCCGTTGAATGAATATGACAATGTAAATGCAAGAGGCATGCTTTTCCTTGCAATGCGTTTCTCTTAATGAAGCTGTAAATTAAAGTTGGCAAATTGTTATATATTTACCAAACAGAAAATTCGTCATCGTTCAAAGAAAGCAGATTGTTCAATAACGAATTTAAATAACCATGTGAAAACTCAAACCCTGCTTGACAACATTTTATTAGTTAAAAATGCAACGATTTTCTCACAGATGAAATTAAAGCAACAAGAAACTGAACGTGAAGATCGGCTGAGACGTCAGCGAGAGGACCGTGAGAAAGAGCGGGAGAAAGAACGAGAAGAGAGGCGAAAGCGTGAAGCAGAAAGAGAGAAGGAACGAGAGAGGGAGAGAGAAAAGGAGAGACGAAGGAGGAGGAGCAGAAGCAGGTCACGGGATAGGCGAAGGTCAAGGTCACGAAGCAGGAGATCAAGGTCACGCAGCCGTGATAGGAGGAGGAGAAGTCGAAGCCGAGACAGAGATCGTGATAGGTATGTTTAAGTCCTTCTTGTAAAGTACTTATTGGTTGAAATTTTCTGTAGGTATAACAGTGTGGGGTAAAATGTGTTCAGCACGTTGGCTATTGATAGAAGTACCATCATCCATTTATTCGTTAAAAGACATAAAATAATTATTCTTGCCGCTATATTCTTGCAATCTAAAGACGAAACTGCACGACGAGGTAATAAAAATAAAACTTTCATTGTGTAGGACTTCTGATCTCAACTGGCTAATTGACAACCGATTTCTTTTATTTTCAGGAGACGTAGATCGCGTAGCAGTGACAGACGTTCTCGCAGTAGCAGACATTCCAGTCGAGACAAGGATCGTGATCGAGACCGCAGACGTTCCCGCAGCAGGGACAGGGACAGGAAGAGGTCGTCAAGAGACAAGGATCGCGGCTCATCCCGGGATGCAGACCGTAGAGATCGCGATAGACACAGTCAGTCTAAGGGTACAGTCCGTTTTAACTGTGTTGTAAAATACATTGTTGATCTCAATAGCAGATTTTTGCAAAGTATCATTTATTTAATTTGTGAATTTCAAAGATTCATTCTAATGTAAAGAATAATTGTCTGAGACGAGATTCAAACCGTTGCATTCCCAGTGCTGTGTATTAAAAGATCGGTGGGATAGTGCTTGTGTGTTTGGCAGGGTTTTTTTTAATTCAAAAAATTACAAATGCACGTTCTGTTAATTCGATAGATGATAAATATTCGAGGGATTCAGCCGAAGACAACCACAAGTCCGAGCCAATGCAGGAAGAAGAGCATGCAAATAACACAAACAATGTAGCTGATGCACCTGCGGCAGCAACAGCGGAAACAACATCCCCAGCACCGCTACCGCAAGAGGACGGCACAGTCGAATCGGTATCACAAGGTGACTCAAACTGACATAACTGTACAATACAGTTAGCACAGGTAGGTGTCACTGTTCACTTTATATACTACACTGCGCCAAACGCACATGACCTGATATTGACACGCGTTTTTGTTTACAGCCATTGTGCAGGTAAGTGATACAAGACAGAACAGTTCTTCCACCATTGTTTGAGGTTTGCAGTCTGGAAGAGGTGAGCCATGGTTTTCTATTGTGTTTCAACGTAATGAAAATTTACCAGAAATAGTACCTGAAGGAAGTACACTCCTCCCCCGTTATTTCGATATCGCTTATATCGATATCCCGCTTATATCGATACTTTTTTCTGCATCAATTTAATAGACCCTCATGTTAATTGTTCCGCTTATATCGATATCCCGCTTATATCGATGCTATTTTCCGGCACCAAAAATATCGATATATCCGGGGACAAGTGTACAACCAACACAGTGAAACAACGATAAATAGTACATATCTATGTATCAAATAACAATGTTACCTCAAACTTCCGGACATCCACCCGCGGTGCCCTCATGACTCTTGTCGCCTTAGTAATTATCGCACTGACTTGTTTTTCTACCGCATGTATCGAGCTCTCTTCTGTGTGCACAAACATTTATGGAGATATCAGTGTAGAAATCGATATCAAAACGAAACCACTCAAGATTTAACTTATGTTCACCAACAAACTTCATTGTTGGTTTTTTTTTTCAGTGAATTTGAAAATCAAAATATTTCAAACAATATGCCAAAGTTTAACACTTGTGGCCCCGGTATCAAAATATGGCAGATTATTTAACAGCAAAATTCTAGTTATACATAGAATTGCACGAATACCTTGATCCAGTAGTTTTGCAATAGCTGCATGTATCACCATTGGCATTAGTCGTATGGCAACATCTGCAGGATTTAGACTTGCGAGGAAATGTAGCACCTACACAAAATGGATTTTACACATCATAATTCATAAACTATCTACACATTAAGATTTAGTACATCAAATTGGCACTAACCATAAAATGACATTGTAAAACAATTCAAAATTTAAAGACGAACATTCCTGTCATATTTGCAGTTCCTGAACAGAATGTTTGCTGTATGTATTTTAAAACAAGGAAACAACCTTGCATTCGTACCTTTTCAGCTTCTTTGGTTTCATCAAAAAGACGTTTTTGGCGACGTACAGGTACCGGTTTCGCACTTTGCCAGACTTCTACCCACATATTTCCAGGGATCTGCATCCGTTGACTCAACTGGCCTGAAAATATTGAGCAAGATTAACAAAAAATAAAAATAACGTTTTCTCATGGCGGTGTTGTACAAAATCTATTACCCACACATTTACCACATCTAAAACAAAATAACAATTATCAAACGCTTTACATCTGGGGTAATTTGTAATTCTGTGTATGGATTGCAGCGATCTAGAAATGAACAGGCCTTTGTGAATTTTTTGTTTTGTTTTAGGCAATAGGCTATCCGTTATGTGTAAATAGCCAATTATATTTACCTTTTTTCGAAACATTTCCATGTTCATCAACAGTTTCTTCTTCTATCCAATCTCGGGGTGAATACCATCGGACAAAATCCCCCAATACACAACCAGGATTAGCTGCCTGAAATCCAGGAAATCACATTTGGTATTTCTCTGTCGCATGTCTAGGTTCTTACATTATTTTGTTTGTGACATATAACATAGTTGATACCTGATGGAAGACATTCACAACTGATCATACACATCACCCTGTACTTTTCGAAACGACTATTTCAACATTTAACTGATTTAATTGCAGCTGGTTGCTTACCTTGAATGCTTCCATATCAGACAACAGACATGCACTCTGCATTCGAGCTCTGAGATGAGCACCTTCTGCAGAGGTACCCAATCTGGATGAAACAAATAAAAGTTTATTGTGTGCCAACATTTTGAAACGAGAATTATCCTAGTGGCTAAAGAGTCTATCGCTGGAAGAGTAATCAGTATGTCCAGGCAGGTCTCCAGCCAATGAACAAGTTTGAACAGAGTTCACAGCCATGCACCCTGACCTTTCCCAACTGACAGGTTCCCTGTGCTTTTTTTTTGAGCTCATGGATGTTTTAGGTTACCCATCACAGAAGTCTCCTGACATATGCGCGATAGACTAATAAACTAGAAGTTCAGTGCAGCATTTTAACAAAGTGTTCCATGTTTTGTATTTCCTCACTGTATGTAAAATAATTACGATAAAACGTTGAATGCCGGCAATGTTGCGGAAACATACTTCGCAAGTACTTCAGCATGTTCCTCCAACATATCTTCCGTCATGGGTGCTGGTTCCTGTGTGATCGGTATGTACATTTGTTCGTCTGTGTGCAACAGCCGCATGTTTTCACACACACGTAATCTACCCTCCGGCTGATGTGTGTAAGCTTCCTTAAAATTCACCTGCAGTTAACATTAAAAATGGTTATCCAGTTTCAGGAACTGGTACAAGTCAATTTCTATCTTTCATAATATCATTTCTAACACAAAATATGTTTTATCTAACCTCTGATTCTGAGCTACGAGAGACTTGTGCAGCAACCCCTTTCTCTGAAGACTTTTCGGAGAGATCCGCTTTCTCTTCACTTTCCCCTCCAGTTGCTCCCTCAGGTGTTGTGCTTCCATCCGTCCCTGACCTTGAACTCTGACCTTCACTACTGACCCTGGATTTATTTGTACTGTCTTTCTGACTTTTACTGTTTCGTTTGTCCGAAGCACCTTTTGATTTGTTTTGAATAGATTTATTATCATTGTCACTTTTTTCCCCATCACATTCGTAGAATTCCTCTTCACTTGAACAACTCTCCACACCAGGCATGAGCAGAGGCTTCCCATCTTGTCCATCAGATTCCTCTGTATCCATAGCAACGAAGTCCGTTCCCACCATAGCTTCTCGTGTAATCTTGTGTTTTATACAACAGTTCAACATCTGCAAATAAAATCAAACGTCCTAAATAATAACCATCGTGAATCAAAATAAAAAATGCTCAACGCCTTCCACGTGCAGCACACAAAGCAAAATCCAGTTTCTTGGCAGTGGGCAATGTATTTTAAAACTGTATCCTTTAAGAATAAGAATATTCAAGAAAATGGTAATGTCACTGTACTTCAATTTTAATAAAAATGAATTTGAAGGGGCATAATTTATCTTCAAAAAATTGTGACTAACAATACTCATCTATTGGATGATACTTACTTGTAGCTTTTGGTACATCAAACTGCACCCCATATTAGGCGTACTTTGCTCAATGCTACAAATTATAACAAACAACAGCATAAGAATGAGAAAGAATCGTTTATGTGAAGCAACCGTCGAAGACACTTCACTGGGACCAGCATCCTACCATTTTGTGGGGTTCACTAAGCTGTAAATTGCTTTAACGGCATGCAGACCAGTATTTAACTGATGTGTTGTTACAGTACTTACTCTGGTATATAAAAGTTGTTTTCCCAGCGATATCTCATTTCGAGAACAAATTCCTGCCAGAGATGAGCCACAGCTCTCACACCACCGTAACTGTGGTTAACTACACACATACACACAGCCAGACGAGATGCAATGGAATCTGTAGGGGCAGATTTAAACTGTCGAAACATTTCCTGAAAAGAAAATATGCAAGATAATATAAATGCAGGGCATGACGATTATAGACACCGTGACGTTTTTGTCATGCAGACATAACAACGTCACTGTATAATAATTTCCTTAGACGAACTGAATCAGGTAACTGAAGTAAATACAATTCAGTAGAACCTGTCTTTGAGTGGCACCCTACTTAGTGATGATTAAAATGGTGTAAAAGACAGGTATGTCGCTCAAGACAGGTAAAATAAACATAAATATCAAGGATTCATATTGGGGTAAAACTGCCTTAAAAAGCAAAATGTTGCCCAAGATAAGTGTTGCTCAGGACAGGTTCTACTGTATTTTTCTCTTTTTTTTTTAAATCTCCAGATTTGAACTTTCAGCACCTGTCTTATTTTTGTCTTTTTAAAGGGTCATGGGATTTACTTACCGTCACCAATTACCAAACAGTAACACAATGAAATGTCAAAGCTAAAGAACAAAATTCATACTTTAAACTGTTCCACCCTCTGAGTAGTATCTTCTATCTTTGGTGCTGCTTCTGTTTGTGGAGTCGTCGCTGGAGTGTTATCCGTTGTTACTGTTGCAGAGGGATTCAAAGACGTTTGATTGCTATTATCTTCCGAATCGGTTTTGGCATCAGGAAAAATGAACTGCAAAAAGAGGTTTACATGTTTACAATATGTCAGTTGTTAGTGTCTTTCATATATCTGCACCTATGATACGTAAAATATCTGAAGCATTACTTGGTGAATTGTTTATGTATCATCAAAATGAAGCAATTTTTTCGAAAAATGCATTTCATTATCATTTCTTGTAGATTTATTTCACGTACAAATACAGTAGAACCTAATTTTTCAGGGCAAAGATGCCGTGAAAGGCAGGTTTGCAGTACAAAACAGGTAAAATAAACATGAATAATAAGGATTTATTTTACAGCAACACTGCAGTAAAAGGCATAGATGCCGTAAAAAAGGTGCGGCTCGAAACAGGTTGTATTGTACATAAATTAAAACCAACCAGTAGTATTTCACTGAGCATATCTCCAGGAATTGGAGCTTCCTCTTCTCGAATTTGTAATTTCTTAGTTGCTTTGGTGACCACTGTTCCAAGTGACGGTAATGTGTATCCTACTGAGGGCTCAGTCAATCTTGACAATGCTTGTGTTATGTCCTCTGTGAAGAAATAATGACAAAATTTCAAATGAGAAGATTCTCTTCGTGTGATTCAAAACAAGATTGCTCTTTGTTAGTGTCTTTCAAATTTTTGCACCTATGATGTGTAAAATATTTTTTCATCAAAAAGAAGCAATTTTTTTTCGAATAATTGATTGCTTAAAACTGTAGGCTACATCAACAAATACCTTGTTGTTTCTGTTCTTCAGAAATAAGCCGACCAAGTAATTGACCGGTCGATTCCTTTCGTTTACAGAGCTGCACGAATTCCTTTACATAATCAGCTGAAATGTATTTGCTATCAGTTACAATCTATATGATGAAATTAACGAAAAGAAAATTGCTCCAGTGAAACCAGCTTTAATAGGCCACTGCTTTGTGCAACCATCTGACATTTACGGCCAAAATGTAGAGCTTTTTTCTTTTGAGTAAGGATGACCCCTTAAAGCAGGTTCTACAGTACTATTTCAGCAATACATGTACTTCTGATATGATCCCACATGCAAAGTTTGAAATTAAGGTATACATATGATTTCAAAAAAGGGTGCAGCCATGAAATAAGTAATATGTTTGAGAAAACAAGCTCAAAATTTGTGATTTACCCAGCAAGCATTGTGGTTCATCTAACATTCTGACTCGAACTGTCCAGTTGGGTGCCTGTAACGGGTCCAGGTCACTGAAATGAAAAATTTGATGTATTCCTCACATCAATATGAAACTGAATTTAGCCATTGGTCTGCTGTTTTTTCCTTTATTATTCGGGCAGAAATGTGTTTTTTTTTGCCGAGTTACATTGTTGCTCTAATGTCAGAAAATAATATACTTTATCCATTGTTTTTCCGGCAAGCTTATTATGGATACTAAAAACGAATACTCACGAATAAACGTCGTTGTCTACAATCATTTCTTCAGACAAACTGGGCCAAGTAGCTGAGAGATGCAACTCACTACAATAATGCAATTAAATGTTGTAGTAAAAAAGTTTGAAATACATAACTCGAAACACTATACTGTAAAACCTGTGTTTTACGATCACTCAGTTTTACGACCACCTGTCAATTGCAACCACATATTACTGGACCAAAAGCATAATTTACATTTATGCAAACCTGCGTTTTATAACCACCTGTTATTTACGACCATCAAAATTGGTCCCAATGGGTGATCGTAAATGACAGGTTTCACTGTAGTATTGGTTTCTTCTTAAAGACGTTTTGGTCTTTCAATCTTTGTGAAAATGGTTCATTCGCAATTTACCTGACAGGATCCTCACAGGCACCGAACGGCAAGTCACCAAATTCTGTACATCCAACTTCTGCCGTTGCACCCATCATTGTGTCCAAATCTGTAATCAGTGTCGAGTAATCTAATTTAATAACCATTGTTACATGGGTCCAAATGTTTTACCATAGTCTCAAGTAAATTTTTTTACATATGTACCACTTCAGCTGAAATCACAAATTTTCCTTTTGACGAATTAATAATAATTGTAGCCAAACTAAAAAAGTTTTGTTCATTTTGTTTTCGAAAGTAGGAGAGAACCTCAGTCGAAGAAGGAGTCCCCTTTCGGGTAAATACGGTGTGTGAAAAAATTCTAGGTGTTCGGTAATTTTAAAAATGAAAATACCCTGTGTAATTTATTATGGTCACTGTTAAAGAAAAGTTATAGAGCAGTTATTACCAGGAGGCTGTTGTGGCCAGCTGTAGTGGGGCCAGTCTTGAAGCACATACGTGAATCGAACTGATACAGTCACCGGAGGCAAAGGTGATATAGCACAATTCTAAAATACATCAATCATACATACATAACTGTTCCCGCTACCATGTGTTCATGCGCCAAAACACGCATAGAAAACACGAAATATCCCGCAGATTTAGATGTTATGCACCCAATGGGTGCACTGAAAATTCACCTCAACTTTGATATATCAATAAAAAACTGATTTATATGTCCCTCATCACTGTGGAAATGTCCCGCAAAAATAAGGGATTCGGGACAAAATTACCCGCAGATTTGATAAGTAGCGAAAAGACTGCATAAAGTCGGTAAATATAAAAACTTTTTGCAGCGAAATACATGAAAGAATTACACATTTGCAACATTAACAGGCCTCGAATTAGTAACTTGGCCGGTTGAAATATCGATTGAAATTGTCTCTGGCAACTCAAAATCCTCCCCAGGTTGCCCTGCAGGGTGACTCAACATTATTTGTCAAGTTTTAAATGAGATAAAATATGAGAAAATGGGGACCTTTCTTACTTATAAAAGTTAATACAAATCGGTATCACTTTGATTTGCTTCGGGCAACCCGTTTTGAAAGCTAGGTTGCCCTGTTCGCAGCCTGGGATTTTTCACTATATTAGAGCCTTAAACTTGACATTTCATTTCAAGAAATACAAATTACGAAATATACACACTAGTTTAGCTTTAAACACGTCCAGCAGTCCTGCTAGATGACTGTACTGTGGTGGCACGTTCTTCAGGTGAGCCATCTCAAAGACTGTTCTGAAGCCTGGTGATTCACCCTGACCAAAATACAACCGACGCCATCTATTGTGCAGTTGTACAAACATGGGAATCTGACTGCATAGAGAATGAAAAAATAAACATTTTTAGTTTAAGTCAAGTACGAATACGTGTTTACTCTTCTACTCACAAGTAAATTGTAATTGGAAGATTCTCTGTTCATGCCGATATTCAGCCAACTACTCACCATGATGTATTAGCAAGTGCAATTGATATGGAGCTCAGCAGTATGTTTGCCCTGCTCTCAGTGCTAATTGAGTCGGACTGCGAAGCTGGTGCCATCACAACGAAATCTCGTAATCCATACCAGCGAGCCAAGCAGTGAGCTCTCGAAGGGAAGTCATTTTCTACTGACAGTAAGTCTTGCCAGATTAGTGCTTCTGCTGTTGCTGGAAATAATTATTGACATAACTACAATAGGACAAAATTTGAGAAGCTGAACATCTTTATTGTCGTTATAACTATCTCAACACTGTTTCACTGATAACTTTTCTTTTCATAGATGGTGGTCGATGCATGTTGGTAATAATTTTTGTCGGTAACTCTTACCGTCTTCTCCGTCTTTTGGGTCAGTTGTTTTATTTTCCGAGACTTGACCGCCAGGTCTGTCCACTTCATTACTGAGATCTGACACTTCATTTTCGTTACTGCCAGCATTCTTATTTTCACCTTCTGGTGGTGATACCTCGCGATTCTCACTTTCTTCATATTGCACGTAGTGTCGTGTTAGTGTGAACTGAAAGTCCGCAAATTTCACTGTTTCCACCTTTTCAAGCCACTGACCATTTGCCAACTCCCCCTGTGTAAAAACCGATCGTTGATTTGGTTCTTTAACTTCGAACATCGAAGTATGACAAAAACGGGGCGAATGACTGCGATATGTCGTGTTGTTAATGCAACAAAACTCCTTAGAATAGGAAAAAAATGACAAATTTCACAATCTTGCTGTCACTATAAATATACCTTTTTCAGTGGGGGTAGCTTAGGTATTGTGACTAACTTCCATTCGTGTATGACCTCTTCCAACTGGGCAATAAATCTTTCCCATTCTGATGCCGTTGTGAAATCTGTGATCTCAAATACCTCGGAGTCCTACAAGTGTAAATTACGAATTGCAAATGATGACAGTTGGGAGAATAAAAAATCAGTTGCTTGCACATGAATGCCAATCCAGTTTCCTGATAATAAGTATTTATAATTTTTTAATTTTTTTTAACGAAACAGACCAGCTGACCTACGACAGTAAGGTATCACCCCATATAAAACGAAATTCATTTCCCATGAATTTCACTAAATATAATGAATTTGTGTTTACATCTGACATGACCTTTGTTTTCATTGGGCTATTCAGAAGGTGTGATTCCATGCTGTGATTATGATACTTTGTGGGGTGTAACATAGACAAACTATTAGTTTAAATTAAAATGATGAATTTTATTCTGGCAGCCATACTGCCTTGCTCGGTTCCAACAACAGGTGGCATACCCGACGGTGGGTATGGATTTCGGCTAGGGTACAAATAAAACGTTACGATAAATGATATCTGTTACATCTCCCCTTTTGAACAAGATGGTTTGACAATGCAAACACAATGTAAATAACGATATACAAATAAATACGATGTAAAGGGTCGCAAAATGAAACATAGATGCTTTAAATGCTTGATAAGCAAACATACAGACATGTCATCATATGGACACAGTTACAAATGAGACCATTGGTACTAAATGGGAGTAATACAATGAAATTCAAATTGAAATTAGACCATACTGTGAATTCATGACTTTGAGTGACAAATATGATAATTTGACAATGCATAATTACAATGTGTGCAGTTTATAACTATACAGAGATCAACAATAAATGTATGTATGATTACATAGCTTAGTTTAAGCCAATTGAAATTCTGAAAGCAAATCAAATAGTGATACAAAATGGATTCTGAGCTGTTGTTGATTTCCTTAAAATCTAGATGCACTTTGGTTTAAATCCTTGATGAACATATATACACAGCGTGCACAAGGTGCACAACGGTATGCTTTACCGTTAAATGTCCAAGT
The DNA here is from genome assembly GCA_038406195.1 of Haplosyllis anthogorgicola. NCBI lineage: Eukaryota > Metazoa > Annelida > Polychaeta > Phyllodocida > Syllidae > Haplosyllis > Haplosyllis anthogorgicola. The sequence continues at coordinate 22,312 of JBCAUI010071104.1, read as the reverse complement.
CTATAAATAGACTAAATGTCCACAAATTAAATTCCTGTCATCTTGGTCTTCTCCCTGTTAAAGGAAAGGAAAGGTGTTGTCTTCGTTGTCTTGTAGAATGGATACATGGTCGTCACATACAGCCATAACGAAGACACTTAGATGTTGCACAAAATTCAGTTACACAATGATAACACTATAAAGACATCACTTTGAGGAATTTATAAATCTAATCTCTTTGGTGGAATGACAGAACATCCTGTGTTACATTTGTAGTAGTTGCTGCAGTTTTAACTGGCTTTGAAGTCACAACTCTTTTGGAATTTGTAACCAGATTTACAATAGGATGTGTATTTTGTACAGTGTATTTACCACTAGGTTTGTCTGACATTTCCTTTGAAACAATTGGTGTTTTAGTTATAGGGATCTCCCTTTTGACCTGTAATTTAAACAGAATTTTAGAACGACAGATATCGATTCTATTTCTGGAAATGATGTTACCCGAAGGGATTTGGATTTTGTAACGGTCTTATCTCTCCATGACTCCTTGATCCACTTGATCCACTTTCCATCTTTGAAAACCATCATGTCAGCACCTACAAATAATACTTCTAGTTCTTTAGCATTACGATCATGGTAAATCTTGTTTTTATTGGCACGCTTTTGGAATTCGTCTTGGACTGCATCATTTCTGGAATTTTCAAAACATGGCAAGAGGCCCTTAAACTTGCATGTATTCAGTAACTCCACTGGGGATGCAAGCACATCTGAAATTGGGGTACATAAGTATTCCAATAGGCCTAATCACCATGTATCACCTGATTTTTTCATTATGCACTTAACTCTCTGGACGGCTCATTCTGCTGGATTCCCAGAGTGATGGTACACATTGGGAAAACTCATGTTTACATACAGATCATGCATACCCTGTAAGAAATGAGATGAAGTAAAGTTAGATCCACAATCACATCTCAGTCTGGATGGGAGTCCAAATTTGCTATAAATAGAAACCATACACATTAACATTTCCTCTGCAGAATGAGATACAAATGTCACACTGTAATGAACTTCGAATATTTGTCTACAACAATTAGGTACAATCTACCCTGAAATTCAAATACATCACTGGTGAGTGTGTCCCAAGGTTTGGTGGGAACTGATGGAATTAATGGTTCCTTCTGTTGTTTGTTTTGATTTTCCTGACAGGACTGACATTTTTGCACCATCTCCTCAATCTGTTTATTAATGCTAGGCCAATAAATGCATGTGCGTGCTCTTAAAATGGTCTTTGTTACACTCAGGTGTGCAGTGTGTAACTTAGGGTGTCCTCCCTCAGTGCTGATGGTATAACAATGCAAGTTCCTTTCAGGACCATTCCATCCATGACACATAATTCATCTCTGAAATTGAAAAAATGGTTGTACTGACTCAACACATTTGGACATTAAAGAAGGCCAACCATAGTAAATGTACTGCTTGAGTACCTGAAGATCTTAATCTTCATTTGTCATGGTCTGGATTTCTGAAATTTTAGATTCAGAAATGTTAACATCTATGTCATATATTGAAACATTCAGATCTGAAAGCTCAGTATTTTTTCTGATTTCTGTGTTGTGTGATGAAAGTCTAGATAATGCATTGGATAGGAACATCTTCCCAGGTTGATACAGTCAAAATCGTAATCTGAAATATGAAGTAGCATTCTAGCCAAATGAGGACTAGTATTAGTAACGTTCTTCTTGAATAAAGAAATAAGCGGTTTGTGATAAGTTATCACTGTAGACTTGTGCACATATACAAAATGTTTGAATGTTTCTAATGCAAATAGAACTCCCAAAAGTTCTCTCTCAATATTTGCATACCTGGAATCAACATCAGATAAGCATTTAGTGGCATATGCTACTGGACATAGATTTGTTGGTACTTCATCACATCTTGCTTCATTTCTCATCTCATTGTCTGGTTGGAGTAACACAGCACCCAAACCTAATTTTGATGCATCCGTTTCAACATACACTGGCAATTCTGGATTAAAGAATTGGATAAGACAATCGTTAGTGATCTTGAGTTTTAAATTTTCAAAGGCCTGGGTGTGTGTCACTGTCCACACAAATGGTACATTTTTCTTTGTTAACTGTTGTAACGGACATTGCAACTTGGCAAGATCGGAGATAAAACGTGATAACCAGGTGATGGATCCTAAAAATGACAATAATTGGGTTACATTTTCAGGCACAGACCAATTCCTGATTTCTTCAACCTTCTTGGGATCTGGTTTGATACCCTGTTTAGTCAAAACCATTCCGAAAAGTGGTACCTCAGTACAGTTAATGCTTGCCTTGTCAGGATTTAGGTGAAGATCAATTTTGAGACAGGTGTCTAGGAAATTAATCAAGTTGGTATCATGCTCATCTTGAGTCTCTCTGTATACCAGTATGTCATCAGCAATTCTTGTTACACCTGTAAGATGTGAAAGCAATTGGTTAAGAGCACTCAAATAAGTCTCTGCTATTACAAAGGCCCATTGTGAGTACATTAATAACATACACCCTGATTGGAGTTAACACAACCATGAGTAATTTGGATTTTGCTGAGAGTGGCAGGTGGAAAAAACCCTTTGTAGCATCAAAAACACTAAAATATTTGGCCTTTTGCAAGTTTATGAGAAACCTCATTGATGGTAGCACTATTACATACTGGGCGTAGTATGTATTCATTAAGTCTAGTCAGATCAAGACAAATACGCAACTTGCCGTTTGGTTTCTTAACTATCACATACAAGTTGAGCCACTCTGTGGGGGTATCTCAATCTAACTTGGATATAATTCCTTGTTCCTCCATCAACTTGATTTCATCGGCAAATTTGTCTTGTAGCACTATTGGTACTCTTCTGGGTGCAGCCTGGAATGGAATCGCATTTTCCTTTAATTTTATCTTGACTGGTTTGATTGGTAATCACCCCACACCTGAAAATAAATGAGCGTATTTGCTGTCATTAATGATCTTGTCCTTTGTTAAAGAACTGGTACTAATTGGAGTTTTTACACCAGTTTCATCAACATCTAATTCCACTGAATTAATGTCTGGATCTGAGCTCATTGGCATGCTGTCAGACCAGCTGTTGGTAACTGGACAATTAATTGATAACATCCCAAGGGAGGCACAATTGGACAAGCCTAAAATTGGCTTACATTTGTCATGTACCATGTAGAACTCACAGTTTTGAAATTTTCCTCTTTGTAACAGTTAGGCATGCTGTACCCAACTGTTTTATTTTGGACTTGTTATAGATTTCCAGTGTAACATTTTTGTTGATTGACTTTGCTACGTTTTTGACAGTGAGATCTGGAAATAAACAATGGCAAGAGATTACCCGCAGCACCAGTATCGAGTTTAAACCTTGTTACACAATTGTTACCAGCTTTGTTACACAAGTTAAGATCTGTGAGTATGCATTTATACTGCAAGGACAGTTCAGAACTAATTTCATCAAAAAGTACATTCTCTTGGACAGAGGCATATACCCCCATTTTGAATGATACCTTACTAATGATGCTGATGGAGTCATAGCTAAAATGATCTTCATCTTCTATGCCATGGATGTCTGTGCACGATTTACGACCAGGACCATGGTGTCCCCCATGCTGGGATGAACCTCTGCCATGACCAGATTGATTTTGTTGCTGCTGTTGTGATCTACAACATTTACTAAAGTGACCAATTTTATTGCAGTTGAAACATTTCTGATTATAAGCGGGGCACTGGTGAGGTGCATGGTTAGATTGGCAATTACTACATTTGCGCTGACCTGATTGTGATTGTGAAGGACCACCTCCATGACCACCTCTACCCCTACCTCTGGGGTGCCGACTATGGCTATGATCACACTTGCGTACAACATTCACATCTACTGTATTGTTGGACTTGCCGTCTTGCAAGTTCTGTGCATATTTTTCACTTTGAATTATAGACTTGACTTTGCATGCAATATTCAACACATCTGCTACCGACATTTCTTTTGTTACTTCTTTTAGAAGCTGTTCTTGAACATGTTTGTGGCAATTATGCATTAAAAACATGAACTTGATAATCTCGTCCTTGTTAGTAAATTCACAATCATTAGCCAAGTTATGTAACTTGGTCATTAAATCACTTTGATCTTTGCAATGATTAGAATAAAGTGAACCAAGTTGGTACCATGCACGTATCATTCTGCTTGTCGGTTTGAAATACACATCAAATGCATCGATGACTTTGTCCAATTCATGCTTGTGGGTGGCATCTGTAAAATTCAGGTCTTTCTCATAAACGTCATACACCTTACCACCCATCCAGTTGAGTAATGTAGCAACCTGTTTTCCATCCAGTTTAGAGAAAGGCCCATTGACGAGCAAGTTGTTGACTTGCAACTTGAATTTATTAAAGGACTCATAAACATTTTTACTACCCCAATTAAAATTAGGCTTGTTGATCGGTACACTTATTGTGTCCGGCATTGTGACATTTGTGGAGGGTACAACTGGATGAAAAACTGGAAAGATACACATTGAATTGAACAAATCTGATAAATTCTGAACAGTACCAAATGGAAATACATCCATACAATGATCATGACAAGCGTTTAAAATAGTATAAAACTATTAAAACCATGACCAACCGGGCAAAATTGCGGATAAAATTAGGCAGAAAAACGATACCTGCACATTTGGTTGTGGGAGATACAACATTACGCTTTATGATGTAAACAATCCTGTTGGCTGGATACAGCTTGAAATGCCAAAATATCAATTTTGCGTGTAAGAAAACACAGTACCAAATGAAGTTAGAGCCTTTAGAAAGGCTGAAATAGTCATATTGTTGCTGGAAGGGTGATTGAAAATGTTAAAAATACCACCAGGAAGTAGAACTTCACCATGTTGTGTGTCGTGAGCACTGGTAAAACACACCAACAAGATGCAGCTGAAATGATTGTCACTTTGTGGCAAAGTCTGGAAAATTGCCTATAAAATGGCAATACCTGTACATAGATATGCTGGTGTCACTCTGGTGAGTCTCTGTAACAATGTTCAGTTGATTTTAGATCATGAAATTGTCTTAAAAGATCATATAAATTGGTGAAAATATCACAGGTTCAGTTTTGGAAACCAGCATGGTTCCTCCATCTTGGATTTCAAAGTCACAACTTTAGGCAATTTATACAGCAAAACTAGGCTCTGCCATTGTTGAAAAACACATTCAAATACTTCTCTGAAAGCTCCAAATTGTTTCTTCTGACACTATATGATAGTTTGCTGTGTATAACATAGACAAAGAATTGGTTTTAACTGATGACCTTTATTCTGGCAGCCATACTACCTTGCTCAGTTCCAACAACAGCCAGTAGGTGGCATACCCAACAGTGGGTATGGATTTCGGCTCAGGGTACAAATAAAATGTTATGATAAACAATATCTGTTACACCAATGTTAAAGTTTGGGGTATATTTTATCAATTTGAAACGCCTAAATCTCGGCATCTAGAAGGTGTTTTGAAATAAATTATAGTTTAATTGGATCATAAATAGTCCCAGTTCCAGTTAAACTATATTTTATTTTTCCATTTTGTTTACATAAGCCATTTCCATGTCAGTTTCCTGTGTTACAGAAAGAATTTTTAAATAAAAATTTGTTTAACTGGATCTAGAACTGTTCACAATACAGTTGTACTTATTTTTCTGTCAAAAACACCTTCTAGATGCTGAGATTTGGGCATTTCAAATATAAATATGCCCAAAACTTTGGAAACAACAATTCACTCACAAAACAACACTTCACTCACAAACTGGAGACCATTCGCTCACAACAACACATCACACACATGAGTTCCCAAGGCCTGATATAACTGTTGTACTCGCGCAGTAATTGTTATAAAGAAAGTATGTACTGGAGTGCACGAGCAAGAACAAAAGATTCTTACCTGCAACCTAGGTTTTAAGTGCGCTCAGTTTCCAAGTACTCATTCTTCACTGCAGATATTTCTTTCAGGAAAAAAGTTTTAAGCTGTCAAAGATACTCTCGAGTATCGAACACGCAGACGTACAGCACCACATGTGCAGCTGTCTAAATATTACACTATTTATTTCTTCGAGCAAAATACCTGGAACAGAGCAGGCGCTCCGTAAATGTAATAAAATTAGCAGACTGATCTCTATTGCTGGGGTGTCTTGCAGAACCATGCTCAGCCTCAGGCGATTTGATCAATTGATAATGCTCAAGCGCGCTTGCAGACGTACAGGTACATTAGGTACTGATTAGGCTTATTTTTTTTAATCATTTGGATTACATTGCGTGGTCAGGATTTTCAAAGTGCGGCGATCGGAAAAAAAAATAAAAAAGTAAAAATTGAACTTGGTCTCTAAAAAGCCAAACTGTTCATAAAAATAAATAAAATTAATATTTTTCTCGATTGACTTTTTATGGATCAACGTCCTACAGCTTGAAGACTACCATATTTTGCCAGGCATAATGTGTTTCATCTGCCATATGAGGTGTTTGGGGTTTTTTTTTAAATCCCGATTTCAAAGTGCGGCAGCTAATGTAATCCAAACAATTAAATAAAAAAAGCCTTACCAAGTAAAAACATGCTATTTTAAAGAGCATACACCTTTTCCTGTGTACAACACCTTTGATGCAGTAAAACAAAACGAGCATGATTTAACTTGAATCTGTAAATCAGTTAGTCTATTTTCTTGTTGTAGTTCAGTATTTTATGATTGATGCAGGACTGTTTTGTGCCAAAATTCGAAAGGTCATACCATATCCATTACGAACTACGTTAGATAAAAGCGTCATAATCAATACAGTAATGCAGTGCACAGGTAGAAAGGGCCATAGCACAGTAGCAAATTATTGAAAAACACGACTGAAAAACAGACATGTCATTACTCTGGCGCAAGGGTAAAGAAAGATACGAGTGATCACGACCGTCAGTGATCGAAAACTGGAAACATTTGTACTGAGGGTTACTCATGTTGGGGGATGCATGTAGGTAATTTGTGTAATAAGTGTGAAGGGTTAAGCGCCTCCCAGTTGGTAATTTATCAACTAACTTGAAAAAATAAACCGATCCCACTCGTTTGAGTGAATAACGATCAGTGACTGGAGGTGCCACTACAGGCACATTGAAGGATGATGATGTCATACTTGATTATGTCGGTGGATCCGCACAGGTGCTCAATCCAGAAAGGTTGATCTTCAGGGATTTTGCGAACAAATAGGGACGAGCTTGTGGTTAAATTGGCTCTTGATGGGAATTTGTCTAATGAGACAATTAAGAGATCTGGAGATAATTTTGAAGCTCCCGTGTACTCTTGTTGTAGAGAAGCACCTGGTGCTTAGAGGGGTGCTTCTTTTAAAAAATCAATTGACCGAAATCATTGGTTTGCCAATAAGTTTGGGATTTTTAAGACATTTCTGCCGCACAAAAGATTTTTTTTTATAAAAGATATTGTGTAGCGTGTGATTTAACTTAAATGTCAATAAATTTGTATTATTTTTCGAAAAAATATTAATTTCTGTCCAAAATCGGGGGGCGATGCTTCTCTTCGAGAGGATGCTTCAATTCGAATAAAATGCGTTTTTACGTCGTTAAAGATTTGAAAAATATCCCAAAACATCGCAATTGATGCACATTGCTGCTTAATTTTATTGAAAGGGTCGTCACTGTAAATTGTCATTGTAAATATTACGATTTTTTGGGAAATTGGGTTTTGTCGCTTCTAGATCCGAAGATAAGGGTAGTTAAGTCGTAGTTTTGTAATGTGCAGAAGTAAATTGAGGAAATTATAAATTAGTTAATTAAGTAACTTTTAAGTAAGGCGCACACTCTCAATAGTGGTAATGGAACGTACACAAAAGTTACACTGCAACTCCCATGCATGAAGGGCCCTGCATGATGGAGGCTTATTGGCTTGTGGGGAAGTGTCTGATAGACGGGGAGTCGGGAAGAAGAGTCTAGACCTGCATCTGACTAGATGATACTGTACATTAGCTTAGGGACTAAGCATACTTTATGGCATGAAAGGGCCGCAACCGGTATTTAACTTTAAGGTATATCTTAAGTTGTCCCAGATGCAAGATCAACAGAAAGTGTTCCTGTTTTGGTATAATTGAACATACATGTACTCAAGAATGATTAGATGTTTCAGCTACACAACTAGATAATGTTTATCAGTATTGCTGCTTCCGTGCGGGCACGCGGGTTTCTCGCATAAAAATTCAGAAATGTATTCGTGAAATGGAGGTCGTGGTTCCCTGGTGACCCCAGAATTTTTATGTTTAATTATTTCGTTTTTGGTGTGGTGATGTTACTGACACTTTTTTCTGTGGATGTTTGAATTCAGAATTCAAAATTTTAATAGTGTTTGTTTGATGGTCCGTATTGCCATAAAAATGTCTCCCAAAATGTACGTTAGAGGGACAAAGTGTCCCTCATTTTTAAAAAGTAGTAGTAACAATATATTTATTCATTACCGGCTAAAACATTGTTCAAACCTGGTACGAGGATTACTCTCAGTTTTCTTAGCATTTCTGGACCGAGGAAGAATAAACTTCAATGAAGTGATCAATTCAAATAAAATTTACATCAGATAAGAAGACTTCGTAAAAAAGTAATTGACAATCAGTACCTACCCCACATTACGTGCAAGTTGCGATATGACTACTCGAACAAATAATCAGAAGACCACTTAAGCGATTAATTTTAGAGACTCCATAATTGACAAGAGCATTGTTACCACACTGGATAATTATTTTTGGTACTAACTTCCTTGTTTCTTTGTACTTATCTATATAATATCGCCAGTCGCCACAAGTGACACCACTTCGCGTTTACTCGCTTTGTGAAATGTTAGAATCGTAACAAGCAACATAATGATTTAGAAAATGACAGAGATAGATCAGCAATTAATGGAGGTATGAAAAGGTAATTTTAATGTTCACAATTTTATGTTGTTAACAGTTATTAAGAGTGGGCGTGCGTGTGTGTGTGCGTGAATGTGTACGTCACGGATATTCGGAGTTCCAGATCATTCACCCCAATCTGGATCTGCACATTTTGTACTGGATCAGCTCTCGGATAAATAAGGTTGCGGCCGCAGTCCCTGTGCGCATTCGGACTTAGTACCCACTTACCTGATTGCCCAGGTTGTTACTGCATGATAATATTACACATTTCACACCTGTCTGGATCAGGCTTTCACTATCATTACCTGCTGTTTACAAGACGGAGAAAGTCATAATCCACTTGTGTTTTATATCAGTTAAGCGGGCAATAACAACACTTGGCTGTTTATAGTGGAACGATCTGGATACACTTTATAAATTCAAGGGATCTTTGTCGAAACATAGAAAAAATTACAGTAGAGTTACCTTAATCTGAAGGCGTGTCTGCTGTAAAATAAGTTTTAACAACGGAAGGTAGAATGAGCTTATTTGATGACAACACCTGAAATATTCACTGCCGGTATATTTGGGATTGAAAATGTCTGAATTGTAAGTAAAGAGATTATCTTTACCATTGAATTGTGGCATGCAGAGAAAATAGAAATTTTATAATTCGATATTTAATAATTTGATGGGATACTGATACAAGAATTTGTCAAAAGCTGTTCTCAGCTTAAACAACTAAACTCCTAGGAAAACAAACAAACAAACAAACAAACAAAAAAACAGTTAAGATTGTATTGGTTTTGTGCTTGTTCTCAACATTTTTTCTGTGGTAAATTTGTAATATTGCTCAAGAAAGTAGAAAGAAATGGATTTTTTTGGTATTCCTGCTTTCAGACATTTGAAGGTGAACTACCGTAACTAAATGTTGTACAGTTGAGAAACAATTATTAGGACAGTTTTTATGTGATGTTGTCTGTAACGATGACGTTTGTTGTGATGTGCTCCGTCTGAGTAGTGGAGATGATTCATTATTAGATACTCAATATAAATAGCAAGTTATATGTATATGATAAACTGCAGTAAGTTTATCATGCGCAGCTATTGTAGGTAAAGTATACTGTAAATAGTCAGGTTTAAATATAATCTGCTGGGACGAGATAAGAAGGACTGTGCAGTATCTCTCATGTAAGTGTGAGTACTCAGGTAGCATGCGTACAGATTACTGAGTGTCACAGCACCGATACATGGCATTTGTGTAGCGTTTAACTCTTCAGGTCTGTTAGGAACAATGCTTCCAAGTTTACGTTATTATATCCGCGAATGTTGGTCGCATTCGTAAGGCTTTTTTTATTTAATCATTTGCATTACTTTGCACTGGCATGATTTTCAAAGTGCGGCGATCAGGAAAAAAAAATTGAACTTGGTTCCTAAAAACCCAAACTATTCATAAATATCAATAAAAATTTCGATCGACTTGTGACAAAATTAGTTGATGCAGCCAGCGGAGCTACATTATGCTTGTGCACAGCATGTTTCAGCTGCCACATGAAGTGGGTTTTTTTCGAAATCCCAATTTCAAAGTCCGAATGTAATCCAAACAATTAAAAAAAAAAAAGCCTTAGTTCTTTTATGGTTTTTGATGGAAAGATCATGTGGCTTAAAAGGAGAAGGTCGGAAAGGACATTGGAATAGAAAATATGTCCGAGATGCACCCAGTACTGTTTACAATAAATTTGTTAACGCTTCTTAAAAAGGCGAGTACAGATATGTTTAGCAAAGGATTGGTGTTTGGAATTAGCACCATGCAGGGGACACACTCATTTCTCTGGATGAGGAAGGGCAGTATCCCCAAGCTTCTTGTTTCTTTGTAAGCCATTCATGCTCCTGCAGCCTGTAGTACGGAACGCCAAAGAGCTAAAAGATCATTCAAATTAGGTAACCCCGACTTCTCGTTGGAAACAAAGGAAAGAAGGGGAAAATCTTTCCTATGTAGTAAGTTAGGCTTCAATTTTTCGTTGAGGTCAGTGCAGTTGATGTATAACATAAACGAAAGCACCCAAAGGGTTGAAACGAACACTTTACCGTGTTTATCAGTCAAGGGAAGTGTGCGTATCTCAGTATCATTCCGTCTCCCAGGGATGAAAGATACCTGCGAATTGTTTCATACCGAAACCTAGTGCGGAATCCATATACTACACCCCTCCGAGTATTTTTAGATGTGAAATTAGACTCACGACCGGGTATTAGATTTTGGAGTCAGAATGTTAGCATAAACAAAGCATCTCAAGGGGAATTCTGTGCATGATCCTGAGCAAAATGTTTGTGAGATTTAGATTGCGGGGACAAACGCTGTTCATGATAGGCAACGGAAAGATCAAGCTTGTCTTCAAAGCCAGGTTATATATAATATTACATGGAGATTTGTTAAATTTAACTCAAAATGACTAAATGACATAAATCTATTTTACACAATATTCAATCTGAAAGTTTAAAGAAGCAAAAAGCTATCCAAAACAGTACAAATTTACTTTTACACTTTATCGAGAGACCGAAGGGTTATTACACCCTACAGAAATATTTCTTAAACATACAAATCAAAAGATTCCTTTTGTGACCCTTTTCTCTGTCAACCTTGAAATAAATAGTGTTGTGTCGAGTCATTGCCAAAATATCCTTACAAAGCTATGTCGGTCAGAATTTTTAATGTGTCACATGGTTTTAACGTAGTCGGATGTATCTACTGTCTACAGATTATTATGATCTGCAGCATTCAAAATGTTGAAAAAGAATAACGTTAAAGGTATGTGTGACTGCATTAAGGAAGAGATTCTAATGTATACAAATCTACACAATTAGCGAACTGTGTGATCAATAGAAATAACGAATAGATCAGGGAAAGTCTTGTCGTGATTTAAGCAATGTTCCTTTGAAATCAGGTCGCACCAACCTAAAATCTGAGACCAATTCGCTTGACGTATTTAAGGTCTGGAAGACCGGCCCATCACGAAAAGAGCAGCAAGTTTTGATGATGGCATCACTTTTTGTATTTAGAATAACTTAACGTGCAAGAATTGACAAAACATTCATGAATCATAATGTCTCAAGGTAAGGTGTAGTAGCCTTGATATTTTCAAATGTTGTGTGTGAATAGCTGCGTGCAGTTAGAAATACACCTACACGCTGTAACATTCGTTATTATAACCCACGTGTGATAAAAAGTCAAAACTCACCCAAGGAAGATAGATGAGGCTCAGTTCACACCTGAAAGATGTTCATTGCGTCACGACTCGAGAAGAAAACACTAGTTATTTCTTATAAAAGAGCTTGTTGTACTGTTGTTGTCTCGGGCTGATAGAAATCTTATCCTGATAATTATCTTCGCTATTTCATTATCCGACAGTGACATCAAGATATAAGGACAAAAATTAACGTATCTTTGCTTATTGTGCGCTCACAGATTGTGCAGATAAATTCCTTCCCATGAAGGTGTTATGCAAGACAACGTGAATGAATCAGTATTGTAATGAAGACAGTATTGTTATTATAATAATAAATTGTCACGCCAATCATACTACTTGTAATTAGCGAAGTTTTTTAGTGGACTGTCAGTTCAAGTCAAACTTCATTGCTTAACCCCTTCCTTACTAGCCCACATGCTGAGTGTGGGTAGAAAAACATTGTGTCGTCCTCAGACACATGGCTAATTTGCATATAACCTTTTTTATGTTCCGTGACTGAATGAAACTGGGGTAACTCGTAACAACACCTGTTACATGTGGCTGCTCATTGGGTTGACCCAACACATGCAGATGGCACCAGAGGTCATGTTTTTCATGTCCGTTATGAATTCATGCTTTTCACTAAGGGACGAGTGCCACATTTATCGTCCATTGTGAAATGAACTATAAGCTCTGTTTCAATTGAGTAAGATGCATTCTGTCAAGGACTCATGTGTGAATATTAAACCACTTTAAATTTCCCAATTAGTATTGGGCATGCCAATGACAGCATTAAAATTTAAATTTCAGTTTTTTTAGCAAAAAATTGGCCAAAAATTTACAATAAATTGGCTGCTTGATCAAATCGTAACATGAATGGGGGCCAATGTTAAGTGTTGCATTTGAAGACCTTTCTATGTGCATCAGTCTGATAGTAAAAGAAAAACTGCATAATAGTTAGTGAATTATTAATGGTTCTTTGAGTAATGGTACCCATTTTGTGGCTTTCAAGTAGTAAGGAAATGGCCAGATGCCCAGTAACGAAAGGGTTAAGATGTTTGTAATCTTGATTTGAACTTTGCCTTTGTTTTGAAAATGGGTAAAATTTCGGAGAAGGAAATGAAACTCTGGTTACTGACATAACTTTCTTATGATCACAAATTACTTGTAATATTCAGTTTTAACAATTGTAACCATAGACATCCTTTTTATGCGACGAGAGAACAAGCGAACCTCTGTTCGGTTTCTCTCTCCCCATTGATGAAGAAGCGGATTTGCAATATCAAGGTCCTTGATGAGAAAGGAAGCAATCTCGTGAAGGATTCCATAAATATCGAAAAAAGAAGAAAATATAAAGTTGAAACAAGATTAAACTTCAGGAGAAACTAATGATGTGGATTTCGGGGAACGTAGGCGAGTATGAACGGTTTATGACCGTATTCGAACTATTGCCTGTATATTTTCAATCGCAGGATTACTTTTGTTGTTCTTTCAACTTAAACACACATAAAGGTCTGACGTAAACCTTTAATCCTCAGTTAACGAAGCAATATCGTTAAAATTGTTGGATGGCTATTATGAACAGAGCCACTTTTACAGAGGTTATTGAACAATTCACAATCGCTTAGAAAAGTTTTTTAATGAAGTTAAAGAACTTCTAACAGAAAATGGGATCGTTCAAATGTTTGATCTGCATTGTAAAAATCTGCTGATTGATAGATTTTCTTCAACAGCTGACAGGAAATAAGGTTATGGTTTTTATGAATGAAAATTTCCGGAAGTAACATGGGAAAGGTCGATTATGGGAAATTTTAAACAAATTGAATCTTTTGTGTCAACAATAAAAAAGTTACGCTTGTACGGTACCGTGTCTTCGCTTTAATAGGTTCCAAATTCTGACTCATTGCCTAGAAGTAAGCAATCAAATAGAAGTGTATCGAATGGCCGTTTTTCGTTCTCTTATTTTGTATCAAGTGTGAGTTTTTATCTATCTGTCTGTCTCTTTGCTTGTCCGTCCATCTGTCAATGAGTGATTTTGAATGACTTTAATTGTGTTTGAGCAGTCACTTGTGTGCACAGATTGGCGTGTGTACGTGCGTGCGTGTTAAGTTTGTTTGCGAGTCGCTTGGAACCACTTATTATCCTTTCTGGCATACAATTTTCTTTAACAATATTTATGTTATGGTTGACTTCTGAATTTGACTACAAAGTTAACTGGAATCGTATTGTGTCCTACTTTGATGCCAGAACATTTTGTGACAGCGATCCACAGTTATTCTGGAAATCTATTATTGTGCATTTTTAAAAATATAAGAGTCAAAGAGTACATTGCATCTCTTATCATGCGACAAAATTACTGTGAATTACGCAATTTTGGAAACTAGGAAGAAATTTTAATGCATAATAGTGCATTGTTTGCTTTTAGAAAGTCTGACACAGCGATTGGTTAGAGCCCGTGTACAGGATGTATTTGGGTAACTACACACAGAGAGTACTCGTGTATTTAGACACGTAACAGTTCTGATGGGAATCACAGTTGACTAGTGTTTTATTCCAAATGGATGTGGAATACATTTCACATTTCAATCTCAAGTAACAGAAGTAATTTGATACACTTTTTGGTAAGTAATTTGCGCTGGTTAAGTTTAAAGATTAACTTCTATAGCAGAATAAAGATACACACATGATCCTATTTTGGACACGGTCCTGAATTATTAAGGTTAAAGATGGAAGGAAAGCCATCAATGCGTACATTGGTACTGCACAGAAAAGGATATAGACACTGTCTCTGGCCGTGTTTCATTTCTTACTGTACATGTATTGTTGGAATAAGGAACAAAGAGTTATGGACTACCGTAAAGGTGTTCTTTTTTTAAGCCAAGGATAATTTTACTTTCTCTGCGAGTATGAATCGTCTAAAAGGTAGTATAGTCTCAATTAAATCTGTTTTAAAGAAACTCGTGAGTGTGTTTGTTTACTTTAAACATTTTATAATCGATAAAAACAAGGAGGAAGTTTTGGATTAAATTTATTTGTACAGATGGGCGTTTACCTAGATTGGCTAGAAACGTGAACCTGCTGTGCTGTAGTTTTTAACTTTCATGATCCCAGGATTTTGAGACGTTTACAGTTTAATGAAATAGATATACGTATTGTCACGACGTTAAAGTGTGCAGAGTCGCAAAAGTATTGCACACGTAGGAAATACCTTATGGTTTTATGCCATGTTTGTACAGATGTCAGAAAATCGATTGCCTTCATGGATGGCAATTATACAATGAAGTCTTAGGTCGTCGATTAACCACAGAAGTGGAATAAATGAATATAACTTTGCCATATTAAACATATGGCGGAATCGTATTACCAGGGTCTGTAACACCAGGACCTGTTAAGGGCAAAAAAACCCACATCACATACTGTAAATGCTCAAAACATGGCGCATGCCCTATTTATGGCGCACCCCTTTTTTCAGCTGATCTGTGGAATTTTTTCTTCTCGTAACTTCAGCATATTATGCTACTAATATATTGGTAGAGGTCTTTCTCCCTGCCCTGTGTGCCCCTTCAACAGTTTCAGAAGTTTAGAAAGGGTAATTTTATTCCCAAAACTACAATGAAGTTGGCAAAATGATCAATCGATATTGGTCCCCACTGTTTTTTAATTGAGGCGCACACCTAAAAATATGTCGACTGTGCATGCGCCATGTTTTGAGCATTTTCGGTACATATGTATATAGCTTTGCTGTATCTTGAAACTGGGACAAGTATGATCAAACCCAGTTTGACATGTCATCCATAACCTTTATGCGTTTTACGCAGTTTTGAATGATAGTTTCTGTTCATGCATATTATTTAGATTTATTCCGAACTAGCAAAATGTATCTGTGGCCATATTTTGTCCTGCTTGTGACAAAGAAACCTTTTATCTGGTACTGGCACTTGATATTTGTCAGCCCGGACTTGTGATAGAATACTGTACATGGGTGATGCTTTCTAAATGGTACCGAATGTGTCATTCGATGACCTTCACTTGTCAAAATCTGTCTGGAACGAGAAAATATTTGCTAAAATGACAATCGTGTGACGGTACACTGTATGTCAGTTTATTTGATAAATCGCAAAGGTATTTTTGTCGTAAATATCACACAGCCATTTTGTGTCTTTATTGTAGTAGGTTCACAAACATAGTTTATCACTTAATGTTCACTCGTAGTGTCCTGAATTCGTTCCCAAAAATGGTGCATATCATGATTGACCTTTAGATGTTAAGAGGGTTTTGACCTTTAGGGTAATGTGATCTAAAGATATTGGTGTATTTGAAACCGTATGCGTAAACAGACATATGTCTCGGGTAAAATTAAAATACGAAATCAAGATCCATATGAAAAAAACCCCGTCTTAATTAAATTGTTGTTATGGTTTTACATACTAAAATATTGTGTTCTGTGCGTGACATTTATTTACGGTGCGTTATAAATAAACTCACCACGTTTGGCGTTCAGCCGTAAGTACGATCTGCATAACAAATAAAAACATCCACTCGACTGCTTTGATACTGACTGAGAAAATATATTTATAGCCTTTTTTTGCTAAATACATATCCATGTACAAATGTATAAACATTTATCAAAGTGAAAATGAAATTCAACTGTTACGCAATTAATCTACTACTATAAGTATGACATGAATGTAAAACTGGTAAGGCGTAATGACACACAATTTTTTTTATTCCTGTTTAAAATGTGAAAGGTGATAGCAAAATACACATATGGTTATGTGATATCATTTACCTTTGGACGACCACCTCTCGAAAAAGATAACATCCCATTAATGTCTTTCGATGTAGCTATCTAAAATTGTACAATGGAACCTGTTTTGTGGGACACCCGTATTTGTTAAGACTGAAATTCCCTACAAAAGTAACGTCATGTGTCTGTCGAATGACGTCACAATGTTACCAAAGTAACATCATGGTAACAGAACTATTTCTTGGTACTACTTCATCGGAAAGTGGAATGCGGGATGAACCTTCTTTACGGATTCTGTGTTTTTTAGGCTGAAGACCACATACTCTGTCATTCGACAGACAATAAAAATTGAGCCCGGTAACTAAAAAGCCAAACTATTCATGAATATCAGTAAAATTTTTATGTTTTTTTTACAACTGCCGAGGAGTTGTTTGATGTCACAAGCATAGCCGTATTTTGCCCGGGCTAGATTAGGTGATTCCTAATTTCAAAATGCGGCGGGAAATGTAACTCAAACAATTGAATAAAGAAAGTGAAAGTTAATCAGGTTAAACAGGTAAATCGTGAAAAGTGATGATGGCAGCAGGATTGCAACTTTAATGTTCGTAATTTTAAAAAGTAAAATTGCAAAATGCACCGAATCTACTAATTATGAGGATGATATTGCGGAGTGAAATTTCTTTTTCAACATACTGTAGCATATCCACATGATACTGGTACCAATTTTACACCTTTGTGAATGATATTAAGAACTGGACTGGACTTTTAGAAAGGCTGTAGTAACACCACATAAGACTGATGCTAGCTACCAATTAAGAAATGGGCTTACTTTTTGGACATACCATATAATATGACATAAGACGGGTGCCAATTTTACATCTTTGTGAATGATATGGACTTACTTTTTGAATGGACTGGTATCGAAGACGAAGCCCAGACACCGGATGACGCGGTCATACTCCTCTCGGATGGCGAAGTTATCGTAGTCATCCGGATTCTGCTCCTCCTCCTCATCAGCTGGGTTGATCGTCAGCGACAACCTACCAACAACAATAGACGGTTAAATCATTATACTAAAAATTACAATGTCACATGGCTGACACCCTACCAAACATATTTTGTCTTCTGTCCTGTGATTGGATAAGGAGGATCTCCCCATAATCAGTATTCTGTTGTGTGATTGGACAAACCCAGTACATAATAAATTATGTTAATGAGTTTTAGGAGTTAACATTTGTTTTAGTGGGGTGGGAACTTTATGAGTGGGCATTTATTTAAGGGGTGGGGCTGGGAACTTTATGAGTATGAACTTTGTCGGGGCATGTTTTTCCGTGCAAAGCATGGGTTGCATCTAGTTAAAATAAAAAAAATTGTAGGACCAGGGTTCATTTGTGGGGCCACTGATTATCCTTTTTTGAACTTGGTGTTACCTTCCCAATCAAAAGGGTTACGCCTGATGCTACACCTGCCTTTTCCACAAATAGGAGTGTACATTGTACACAGCAGACCTGCTTCTGGATACCTCTAATGCTGGCAGAGGAGAGGAGGAGGCAGTGCAACTCGAACCAAGGCAGTCTTAGGACACCCACTCTTCAAGACGTACCGTACGGGGTCAGTGATACACTAGTTCACACCTGTGCAAGCCAGGGGCAATTTACTGGTTCACATTTTGCCTACTGAGCTAAGTGGGACCACCGGGTTTAGAGCTGGTCTAATGTGCTCACTGTGATGAGCATGTACCTTTGGGGAAGGTTGTTGTTTATAAACAGCGTGTTTTTAAAACCCCTAACACGTGTGCAGTTAGAGGCTAACGACACTTTTTTAGCGTTGAGCTCATAGGCTTAACATTACAGCGTGAGGGTTGGTGCGTTAAGGACGCTGCGTTCAGGTTTATGAAAACGCGATGTCAATTTGACTTGAAATTATGCAAGATCTCGTCGTTTCCACTTACCTTTACAACATTTAGGTGATTCCTCATCACCTCTCCCGAACACGCACGCACACTCACCTGTTACCACTGCGTCTAAGCACTATCTCCTCAGCAGGAGCCTCCAGCACAGCATCCAGAGACTTGAGCATGTACGTGTCCAACAATCCATTGTTCACAGCCCTGGAACAATAATAAAAAAAAACATTAATTAAAAAGTTGGAAAGATTTTGGCTTTTGTCTTCCAGCTGCCGTACAAAGTCAGGATTTTGGTCAAAGTCAACATGAATGTTACGTGCATTGTGTTTCTTTTCTATTGTTTGTGTGATAGAGTCAAGGGTCATGTCAAAGATGTTATTGTTCCTCGATTCTGGGATGTTATTGTTTTCTGGGTCTGGGATGTTATTGTTCCCTGGGTCTGAGCTGTTATTGTTCCTGGGTCTGGGATGTTATTATTCCCTGGGTCTGGGATGTTATTGTTTCCTGGGACTGAGATGTTATTGTTCCCTGGGATGTTATTGTTTCCTGGGGTCTGGGATGTTATTGTTTCCTGGGTCTGGATGTTATGGTTCCCTGGGTCTGGGATGTTATTGTTCCCTGGGTCTGGAACTTGTTCCAATGGTTCCACTATGAGATAATACGATGTCACTGTTGTTACAGTGGTGCTCTGAACAATGAAACAGAACCATCCTGTGGAGTCACTGAAGCGTGAAGTAATAGAGAATACAGCTGCTGTGTAACAGCTTCTCAGTGAGGACTGATGCATTTGTCAATTGTATTCCCAGAACTAAATGCCTTTCTCTTTTCTTCTTTACATTTGGAGCTTTTACATTCCATTTTGTTGTCACAATGATGAAGTATGCCATAACATTTCAACCTAGAGCTGCCAAAAGTTTTGGTGAAAAATTCACTAGATTATCTAAGTGCCAGTTTTTCATCCAGCTTTGGCCGCAACTGTTCGTTTTGAGCACACTGGTGCAACTTGTTACATGCAGCGACACTTAATATGGTAAATTGAACAGCCCCTATTGTTACTAGCCAGTGCAACAAACTAAGGCATTCAGTATTTCCTTTCCAGCGCAGTCAGAGCCTCCATCCCCTGCCCTTCGCCCCCCACCCAACCCCAGAAATGAACACTGTTCACACTGCAGGGTTCCTACATTCTCTCCGCGATGAAATTCCCTGACTTTTCCCTGATTTTTCCAGTCTTTTCAAGCCTTTTTCCAGGCACACAAATAATTTTTTTTAATCTAAATGTGGTCCTCTATGCACTTCCTGCTGTGTTATGTTACTGAAACGGTACATGTGCATAAGCTAGTGAACATAATAAGTACTGTTGATGTTATGCCGAGTGCAGCAAGGCTCAAAATTTTTCTGCAAAATAGGTCAATAAACTAGTAAAAATTACTGAATCTCAGAAGTAATAATTAAATAAAATCACAAAATTCCCTGGTTTTTCCCTGACTAGAAAAAAGGTCTCCTAATTTTCCCTGATTTAAGCTGTAGGAACCCTGCACTTGCACCTACCTGAGATCCCCCACATAATGTGTCTCCCAGGAGAGTCGAACCCGGGTCCTCCCCATCATGTGCACCAGATTGGTGTTTCCATAAATAGAATCAGCCACCTCGAAGGCTGAGTTACCGCGACCTAAAAATAGAATCAAAACACAAGTTAAAAATAGAAACTAACACCAGCTAATAAAAACACTGGTCAAATTGCCTTGTTTTTAATCCGTATCACAGCGACCACAGTAAAATAACAGCCGTACAGGAAACATTCCACTGTCTTAGCATTGGCGGATCTAGGGGGGCGGCGCCGTTTTCATGCACTTTCCGCTAAATTTTGGATCCGCCCCTACTTAGTCTTCCTTGTTTTTGTCTTGTGACAGAACATCCTGAACGAGAATGTTCCCAAAACGGTACACGTGCCTCAGGACCTTTCCCCGAGATTAGCACCCAATACAAATATTTTCTAAGTCTAACACCAAAATAGATTGGGAAAGTGTCTGAAATGGGGTGGGAGTGGAGGGTCCCCAAATCTCAAAGCTCCATGGCTGCTATACCGAGATCCTGAGTTGTTAATAGTTGGAGATGGGGGGACATTCAAAACTTCGAGAAACTGCCATGGCGGTAGAGAAGTCAACTCAAGATTTCTATCGATTCAAGCAGCCACAATGCCATGTATGGCGTTCGGCTTAAAACTTATTCTAATAATCCTATGGCTTTCCTTTTTTACTTTCAAAAGAAGGGATAAAAACAGCAAGGAAAACTTTTACATTATTTTGCTACCTTTGCAAAAGGTAGCAAAGTGATGAGTTGCTGAGAAATCGACGCTAGCAACCGAGTGACCCTTTTAATCATTTATGTTTTTAGTTTCTTTGATTTTTCGTTTCCTGCTGTCTTTTATCAACATGCATGCTGCAATTGCTTCTTCACCTTTAAACTACTTTTAGTGAGTACAGAATCATTAGTAAGACAATTGTGTTCAATTTCCTCACATTTCGTGCTTTTTCCGATCTCATTACATCTGTAGAAAATTACGCTAAATTAACCTCAATTCAAAGCCACTTCAGTGCAAGAAGAGTATCTCAAAGTACAATATGTATTCTCTAGTGTGAAAACATTTTAGGACAGACTTTTTTATTTGTTGCATTATTTTCACTGTTGGTCCACATTTGATCTGAATTTTTGATGTCAAGTACTGCGGAAAACCTTACCCAATAAATTAACAATCCGTGAACTAACAGGGAAAAGTAACCTGACAATGTAGGCAAATAAGTTAACAGCATGTGGCCTAACAGAAAGCGGTAAATGCAATGCAATGAATAACAATTTGCTTAACAGAGGGTTTATATGACCCAAAAAATTAACAACAAGTGGCCTAACAGAGGTACATATGACCCAATAAATTAACAACGAGTGGCCCAGCAGAGAGAGGTAAGAGTGACTCCAATAAAGTAAAGACAAGTGGCCTAATAGCGGTAAAAAAAGACCCAATAAATAAACGACAAGTGGTAAACGCGACCTAATAAATTGAGGTGAAGATGGAAGCTATTTAGTTTTTTTGTTTATATTACAGAGGTTTTTATTCTTATTCAAATGTGTATACTCTAACAATTATTACATGAACTAGATGGAACCTGTGCTTTGCACTGAAAACATCTGATTGAAACACCTAAAACTAAAGAAACATTATCTATAAAAGTTCCCACCTAGCCCCTAAAACAAATGTCCACTCCAAAAATTCCAGCCCTTCCCAAAAATATATTGATACCTCATCAAAATAATTTATGCTTCTGACATGTGATTGGATAAGCTACATGGATGCTATTTTTAGAATCCTGAGCATAGAATCTAAAGTTAACACTGACACATAAAATCTTGAGAATTATAAAAATATTGTTGAAAGTTTTGGAACAAAGAGTATATTGTGCATTAGAAGCACTAAATACCACTGCCTAAATTTTATTGATTCAAAATTAACAGAATTTACATGGTTTGGAATAAAAATAAA
>JBCAUI010070993.1:0-19980 GCA_038406195.1 Haplosyllis anthogorgicola | reverse complement strand
AAAAATACCAGGTGGGATTTGAACCTGTGCCCAGTGTGCCTGCCAGTTAAGGGTAAGATGCTCTACTGACTGAGCTAAAGAGCCAACTGCATAAGGTCATGAACATTTAATCCCTTAAATGAAAATAGCACCAATGTGGACATTAGATGGTGCCACCTGCATTTTCTAAATCTACAACGATACAATTTTATAATTGCATGTTTTGTAAAATTACAGTTTTTAACTGGATCATTTTAAAAGTACACGTGTAGATATTGGGATAACGTGCAGCTTGACCTCTCCAGTTGCAGTAAAATCTCTTTACTGCACTGAAGTTTTCTTACGGGTCGAGCCGTCACGACAAAATGTCACAGTTTAAAAAAATACGATCCATTTCTTTTCAACATTACATTGTTTTCCATGTCTTCTTCATATCAGCTCGTTTTCGTAAACTTAATGCACATCCGTTAACGCAACAGCGGAATAAATGTACCCGTTAAGTGTAGCGTTATGCGTTATGTTGGTTTAATACAGAACACTGGTCTGGTAGTGTTATGTAATAAACCAACATAACGCTACTCCCAGTATTCATTTGGGTTATGGATTAGGATTAAGTTTATGAAAACAAGGTGATGGTATGACACTACTCTTGACGCTTGTTGTTGCTTTAAAGATGGACGTTAGGTTTATGAAAATACGCTGTATGCCTTATTGGTTTTTTTTACACTTAAAAAAAGAGCCAAACTGTGCGTGCAAGTAGTGCAGATTAACAGCGTGTATTCATACCCCTTAACACGTGTGCAGTTATATTCTAAAACTACTTCTTTAGCTTTAGCCTCATTGGCTAACATTACACTGTTACGTTGGTGCGTTTCGTGAGCCGAAGTCGACATTTGTAGCGATGTCCAAGTATTTATTCTACACCGACACGAAATGACCTACTTTTTTCAAATGCCTTTCACACATTTGTAAATGAGTGTTGCATACTCAAAACCCCAAAGTTAACAATAGTTTCAAACAAATGAACTTGTGAAAACGTTTTGAAACTTGCATCTAGGACCTGCTGCCGTCTAGAGCATATTTAAATTTTATGCTATCACGACATATGTCGACATTGGTCTAGGGAAGTACACATAAAAAATGGTCTGGCATACGAAAGGTTAAGGATGGTGTGATAAGGTTTATGTAAACACACTGTACGCGCTATGTCTTACAGATGTGTAATGTGAAATCACCAGATTCTACCTCAGCTGCGAAAGTAACAAAAAGAGTTATGTTTGTCTCTGAGGTGGAATCTGGTGATACTGATTCGTCCTTTACGTAGAAGTTGATATGAAACGTGTAGCTCAAACTCTCTAATGGTTATTGTATTAATAATGTATTGCTATCCTAGAACTCAGCGCCTTGGGACCCACTGTTTTTGCATTGTTTTTTGTTTCTTCCTGGGTAAAAGTATGTATGTGCAATGTGGGTTAAGTGATGCAATAAGAGACATCTCGTTTAGCCTGATTAATTCAGACATCTTATCCCTTGTGGGGTGGCTTTTGTGAAGGATAAATACATTCGGCTTTTCAGGTTTATCCGTCGACAGTCGGACACTATTCGTCGATATGACAGTTGACTGTCGAACATTACTGATTTTGCTAAGTGTACTCTCAATAAAACAATATGAATAATGTAAATGTAAATGTCACGTTGAAACTTTTGAATGCATGTTATCTAAGAAAACAGTATGGCAATGGGACTATTTCTTGGTACTACTTCTTGGAGCAGGAAAGTGGAACATGGGATGAACCTCGCTTTTAGCATGGTCTGTTTTTAGGTGAAAGATCATATTCCATTTCATTCCACGAACAAAAACGTCGTCATTTGCTTTCATTTGAACATCTAGTTATTTATAAAATTATGCCAATTTATTTCGGTAGCACTTACCGAGTTGTTTTGATTCCAAACAAGGTGGCACTTAATTATTTTTATCAAAGAGACTAACCATGTAATAAACACACAGTGGCAGGCGCACGTCTTTTGCTAATTGGATCTTCTGTGGTTAATTACAAGAAAACAGGGGCAGGTTGTGCTAAGAGGTCCGTAGAACATGTAAAACATTACTGGCTTTGTAGATCGCAACATAAATGTAAAGTCGATTACCAGGATCCAGTTAAATTAGCCTTAATGTTTTCAATCTAATGGCTCACTTCCTAACGTCCAAGACGTCCAGTGATGAAAATAAGACACATGGCTCAAATTCACAAACGAAAATTAAAACAAACTTTCTTCGCTTCTAATTAACTACAGAATAATATGTAATTTTGTTTACTGTAAAACATTTAACACACTTAGATTTTAAGCAAGGCACAAAACTATCTTAAAAGTTTTCCTCTTGTTTACTCGCACGTGAATTAAGTTCATGATCAGAAAACAAGGTCACGTAAACCTTCGCACCTTTGCTCAGAATGTTGTTTGTGAAGCTTAATTATGAAATTAGGCTAGAAAATGTTTTACCTTGCTTACGTAAGCAATGCTGAATAAAAGTAAGGCAAACTTAAACGAATACTTTTGTGAATTACAGCAACAATGTAGAACGAGAGAGATGACCTGTCGGTGTACAAAGCCTCATGTTGTATTGTTTTATCAACTGTTAAAGGACAACTGTTTACCCCTCCCTACTGGGTGAAGTTAAACAAAAATGGCCCCTTAAACCTTATCTTACTGTTGCATAACAGGAGAAAATCACAGATTCTTCTCGTTGATACAGAAAGCCAAACTACCCTTTATTAGGCATTCGGCTAAACAGTAACATCCGATAGCTGCAAACACCTTTAAGGTATCAACGAATCCATTAGCGTGTCTCGCATCATAACAGATCTATAAAGAGTCACAGGAGATAAATGGATCCGAACACCTCCTGAACGTAATGGAATCTACCGTCACATGAATGATGAACTGGGTGCGACTCATATTAACGCTAATGGTCGTGTGTAAGCTGTAATGGAGACGTTAATAGGAGCAGAGGTAAAGCGAATGAAACAATGCATTCTGTACAACAGCAGATACTTAAAACTCCGAAGAGAATACAAAAGAAAATCATCAAATGCCATATCTGAGTTAATTTTGGGGTTGCGCATTATTTACTGTTAACACTGATGTTACACGTTAGTGTTGTGCAGTTGTACTTGAAGAAGAAACCTTGAGGGTCCACAGGATGTTTGGGAGTCAATCATCAGAATGACATGATTATGATAAGCACCTGTGTTACAGAAAAAGACATAAAAAAGACTAGTACAAAGTCATGGATTTGGATGCGCAGTCTGCAAACACTGACTGAAAAAAAATCTTAAATCGGTTGAAAAAAGGGGTGCGCCTGATACATAAGCACATTAAACTGAAGTTTTCTCATCAGAAAGGCTTATTTTGAAAAAATCCCAGTTTGTCCTTTTTTCTCATAAACAAGGTGTGCCGCAGCTGTAACAAGTAGAGACGTTTCTTAACCGTTGAAATTACTTTTCCTACAGTTTGCTTTAAATAATTGTTCACCAAAATGAGCAGATGGTACACTTGATAGCTTTATTGCCGAAATATAATTTCTTTTAGATATGTAAATTCTTTTAAACATAAATAAAAAGTACATCACAAGAGGGTGTTTTTGTGAGATATTTAGTTATAAATATTTATCTTATCGTTCTACAGTCAGTGCTGTCGAAAGTTTCTATAAAGCTGGTTTATCGATGATAATGAGTAAATTTGTTAAATTTATGGGCCACTGGTTCTCTTGTTTTGGACTTCGGATGATTGTACTGCTGGGTACAGTGATTTTACTGAAGTCAAAAAATTTGGCCTTTTTCTCATATCACTTCCTTGCTGATCACACGCTGGCTCAACTACGCGCCTCGTTCTCTGTCCAGGGACATATCAAGCACTGCAAGTCTTTGCTCCTTGGGATGAAACATGACCCCTGGGATGATATATGACTCTCTATTTGAAGTTGAAAGTGAAAGTTTATTCATGGTGGTACACTGCTAAACAAACACCCACTATTACAAAACAATTTTTATTTTTGGCTTAGCTTCTAGGACAGATTATGCATGGCTCGTGATCTGTTCCTGGACGGAGAACGAGGCGCGAAGCTGGTCCAAGGGCGTAATTACACCGGCATACATGTGCTTAATTGTGATTGTATCATATTTTGTGCATTTTATTTTCTATTCAAAAATTAGTTTTCGAGAATTTCAGTTGAAAAAAAGAGTGCCTCTATGTCTGGGATTTTATAGTTGAGATCTTTATTCCCTGGAATTGATTCATTTAACATCCAATCACCTTGCTGATAGAATTCTCCTCTTTTCCTCGGAACTCATTTCCTGTTTCACATTTCATCCAATCAGAATTTGATCCCACGTATAACAAGGGCCTGATGCTCTGGAGGCCCTGTGTCCTGATTGTAGGAACAACAGATAGCTTCCAGTCTACGATATCTGATAGATAACTGGCTATCAAATGATGCAATATAAAACCAATTTGTCTTCATTGAAAACAGCAACAGCAGCAGCAGCAGCAGCAGCAGCAACAACAACAACAACAAGAACAACAAAACTAACGACAGTTCACGTCATCTTGTCACGCCATGGAACAGAACGTCACATTTTATGACGTCATTTAACAGGCCCGTCAATGTACAATGATAATAATTTCCCACAGTTTCTTCATGTATGTTTTAAACAAACATCAATTAGGTTAATACAACGTGAATAGTAAAAAAAACATTATAATTAAAACTAACTAATAATTTTTTATTGACCCTCATGCTTCGCAATGAGGGTCTATGTATTGGACGAAATCTACATTTGTGTTCTCTGCCGCCATTGCAAAGGGTTGACCAGGACCCTCCCCCCACCCATCCAGACTGGGGAAAATGCATTTTCAGCAGATTTGGACTCAGTGTCAAAAGTTAGGAAAAAGTTTACCAGGACCCCTCCCCCACCTGGACTGGGGAAAATGCATTTTCAGCAGATTTGGGGGAAGCATGAGGGTCAGTGATCCATATCTGGACACCTTGTTTTTTTATAAAATTAGATTTTGAAAATGTCACAAGACAGTACTAGGTCCAAGGAAAACATCCCATTGTCACTATTCTTGATAAAGTATAACAACTTCTCGTGAAATTTCATAAGTGAATTTTACATAAACATGTTTAAAGAAACCTGTATTTCGCCAACAAAAAACCAGACTTAATGTTAACATAACTCCTTAAGATGACTGTTCATTGCATGATGTCAGTATAATTCCAATTTGTATCACAGCATCAGTAAGCACTTTTGCTCACTTTTGTAATTCATGTTTAAAACGTGTAAAACCCAACTGGCGTCTAGTATCTTCTAAAAGACAACAGTTGTGAAATTACCTGAAACTTTCTGCCTGGTGAATTTTCTGAATGCTTGTGACTTGAGTTACAACAGATTGGAACCTTAAAATGGTCAGAGAATTACTTTTTGGAATTTAAAATGGCCAGAGAATTACTTTTTGGAATTTACTTTTTATTCAATATTTTAAGAAAGGGTTGAGGCTAGCTGGGATAAATTACATACAACAGTTCTTTCAAGAACCTCTTCAATTTAGACCCACCAACATAAGTACTATCAATGCACTGAGCTAAACTTTAAAGCTGTAAAGTCTGCGTTTCCTCTATCTTTAAACATGGTTCTTCTCTTTAATGGTCCCTTAAAATATTGTCTGTTAACATGAAAGAAGCCGATACTGGAGGTACTGAGGGATGAGGCCTGACCTTGCTCTTATCTTAGTAGTCCTCGGCTCAAGATTCGATGCATCACCGAATCATCGAACCAAAGACAATCGAATCGAATCTCACTCTTTCCGCACTTGTTTAATGTTTGTAGACCAAGGTCCATTTTATGAGGCCACTGGTACCCTCTCAATGAGTTCATGCGTTTCAAGCCAGGATGAATTTGTCGCTTTAGTGCTATGAACTTCAGATTTGATTTGCACATGTTTTCTCTTCAATAGCCCAAGTCTGCTTTATCTAGTTTTGATGCTTTTAGAAAGAAGAAAGCGTAAAGTACACGATTCTGCAACATCGTCTTGCATGAGTGCCCCTCGTGGGGTGTCATTGCTGTGGATAATTAATTTTTTGTTTAATTGTTCTATTGAAGTACCTTATACTTCACAAAATCTATCCCATAATTTAGCAGTATTTTTCTGTCATTGCAGCAATGAATCTTCAAAGCAATTGTCGAATCGAACCGATACAGAGAATATTCGAATCATAAAATTCGTCACCGATTCCACCTCTAGTCCGCTCGGAGGTCGTACACAGTGATTAGGCGCACCTCCTGAACTTACGTCGAGCCGCACATAACTTATCATATACTCTGCTACCGTTTAAACAAACTCAACGCTTTAAAATGAACTCAAGAATTTACTTAGTATCCTATGAAATACCAACAACGTTTCCTTTTCATTTCACAAAACAAGGTATAAACGTGACGCAAAGATTTGCAGACAGTATAAAGACAGCTTTCTCGTAGAGGGGGCACCAATCTTGGGGGGGGGTCCAATTATTACCTGACTGTTTCACATAAAACACCAAAACCACATGAAAAATTTGGGCTGTAAAGGGGTGTGGGAACGTGTCTGGTGCTTTGGATGTCATACAATAGCATAGAAGCTTAGCATTTTACAAAACACGTGGCTTTTTGCACTTTTGTTTAAGACTGAGGAAACCAAAAGTCCCCAGACGACTCTTACCTTGGACCTGTGCACGTCTCCGTCGTCCGTTTCCCCTACACCGAGCAGCTTGCGGGTCTTTAACCGGCTGTGCAGGTCGCCGCTACTGTGCTTTCTGCAAATAGACGGAACACAAGAGTTAGTCCTAACATGCTTTTCTTGTTATTATTACAGGAAAACAAGACATTAGTCTTAGTTTTACCTAAAAGGGGCTAATTTGCAGTTTTTTCCTTTCTAGCATGTGTTGATTTAAAATGGTATGGTTCTTAATGATATAAAAGGTAAAGAAATCACGTCACATAACACATATGCCTCCCTTTGTTATCAGACAGGAATATATCACGGGAAAATATTCATGATGTACAAGGTTTCATTTACCTTTTGAATGTTACTGGCATAAAAAAAACAGTCTTTTTTGATGTACTCAGCAAAATTTTCTACATCTTTAGAAAAAAAATGTTTTTCTCAGTGTAAATATTCCCTTTTCTGTATCAGTGTCACCGCGTCCTAAGTCAATGCACTTACAGAAAAGGCAGTTTGGCTTGAAAATAAATGATACGTATTTTGTGCTTGAACAGTTTAAATATCTGGAACCTATGGAAAATTCTCCTTCTGTTATATGTGTAAAGCTCAAATTGTTTACGACGGGACACTCCCTGGTCAGTTTTCATCAATGGCGTTATGATCATTATCTTAATTGGATCACTTATGGGAATCAGAATGGTCTTAATATAATTGGTTACGATTACATAATACATCTGAGTAAACGTTTTGTTTGTGACACAGTGACTTCTGTATGAACCTGGGCACTTGTGGATTTTATTGTCTATGGAACACGATTCGATAGGATATGTAGTGCCTGATCTTGTAATTCCTTCGAGGGGGCCAAATTGACGGCCAAACATGGTTTACAAAGGCTATGGGGTGGATCCAGATCCCGAAAGCCTCCTAAATCCACTACTGGGTCCTTGGCATGAAAAACTGACATTTTAAACTCGAACAGAAAATTATTGCAGAAAACAAAACGACAAATTCTCGTGTTACTTGCCACGTTACATTGTCAACAAAATAATTGAAGGACAAAAAGAAAAATGTGTACACCAGCAATTGGACAATTTTAATTCTGCATAATGACCGTCGACGCAGAATTCTTTAAAATGAGAGGCCAATTCACTTGAGATAAAACGAAAAATATTCATGGGGAACTGAAATATCACCTCAACTCAAATAAATCTGAGACCAGATTCATGTCTGTGCCAAAACTGAATCAAACATTGTCAAAGGAACATCTCGAACTAAATTTAGAAGTCAATGCAAAAGGGCAGCGACAGGATTCACGTGACACTGCGCTGGATATAATTTCTCAAAGTCTTATTTTAAGCTTACGTAAATCAGAAATGCGCGTTATCATAAACAGCTGCGTTTTCATAAACTTAACGCCCATCATTTAACGCAACAACATGAAGAACTGCACTCTAATTCCAAGTAATTGATGCATAAAGCATGGTGTTATGTTGGTTTATTACCTAACGTAATAATCCACCATAATGCTTAACACGCCAATTTCTTGGAATGGATCCGTTAAAACTTGAGTGTTGTGTTAACGGATGGGCGTTAAGTTTTTGAAAACGAGGTGCAAGTTATTTGACGAAAAAAGTGGTTTACTGTGACAATGCGGCAATCAAATACCATGAACCAGGTCAGGTTGTGACCGTTCAGTAAAAAACGTGAACCATTGAATAATAATAAACAGGTTATGTTGTAGGGCTTCGGTTTCAAATCGGTTTACACTTTTCTCATTTTTTGTTCAACCAGGGTCCATTTGTTCAGCCACTGGTTACCTCTGCTCTGGACTTTGGTATGACTTTGCCCACAGGTTTTAAAGCCAGGGTGGATCTCTCGCCTGCACTCTTTCTCGCTGCCTTTTACCCAACGGAGTGTTCTCTACATGTGTACATGACAGGTTGGGTTAGCGCAAAGCTAATACGTTTATTTTAGCAAAACTGTGCAGACAAGCGCCGAGCTAACTGTAGTGTATTTCCTAGTGTGTAGCCGCTAGACACTAGAAAATAGAACAACAGTTTGTTTACAGCACAGTTGGCAAACCCAAGCCACATGCCTGCAGCTAATAAAACAATGACACAGATATTAACTTATAACTCGTAGCTGTATCTCAGGGGTGCCTCAGGGGGGAACTTTGATGTGGAAGATTTACACAAAGTAGAAAGAATCAATTACAAGAAGAACAATCAGCGTTAATTCCCTTTGATCCAAGACACTTTCTGATCACTAGAGAGGTAAAGTTGTACGTTATTTGTATGTCCTACAATTGTACGTATAAGATCCTGTTTTGTACCATAAAGTTAAATTTAAAAAAAATGAACTGTAATTTTAATCCAAGGAAATCATGTTAAATCACTAACAGCGAACGTAACGTCGTCAAGGTTCATACTCGGCAGCGTTACGTTAACCACTGAGGTGGAATCTGGTGATTTCAGAATTCCTCTCTCACCTACAAGTTGACGTAAAATGGGTAACTTGATCTCGCTAATGACAGATCTTCTTGGCTTTGTACTAAGGAGGAGAATGCATCACATCTGCAAGGCCGAACTTCAGGAAAGATTGTTTGATTGATCATTTGGTTCCAGGTTTTTGTTTCACAACTTAGTATGGTATTTCCTTTTGCGCACACTTGCAGTTTCGCAAAGGAAAAATTTAATTAAGAACTCCACGAATGTAAACTTAGGTCTATGTGAAACTCTTCATTGCATTGGCGAGTTTAAGTTAAACGTTTTTTTCAGTTCGGTACGTATACGTTTCAAACAGTGAAAATGAAAAAGTTAAGTTAAGTAAAAAAATCACCACATTTCACCCCAGCAATGAATAACACTTCTGAGTTACTCGGCAATCTTACATTCGCTGCTGAGTTGGAATCTGGTGATTTATGAATTCATCTGTACGTACAAGTATGCGCAAAACGGGTTCCTTAAACTCTCTAACGTTGAGCCCTTGAACGTGATAGATTAATAAGAAAACTAGTTTTGTCACATTTCATTGAATTTCAAGTGTCATTTAATTAAAAAGCTTATTTGTGATAATTCACCCAGTTTTGTCGACATAAAGAACTCTTCGTGACAAATGTATGAAACGTGATAACCACACGTGATAAAAACTTAGTCCCATTTTTTTGTTAAATTGACATTCAATGTAGGCAAACTCTACATACCCAAATATAGTTCATACAGAAAGTCCCGTATGGGGTGTTATTCAGGGAATTTTTTTGAAATAATAGATATTTCTTCATAAAACTTTTACAACGGATTTTTGGCACCACACCTTAATAACAGGCAACACTTGAAAAAAATTAGTAAAAGCCGCTTTTCAATGTATTTCA
The DNA here is from genome assembly GCA_038406195.1 of Haplosyllis anthogorgicola. NCBI lineage: Eukaryota > Metazoa > Annelida > Polychaeta > Phyllodocida > Syllidae > Haplosyllis > Haplosyllis anthogorgicola. The sequence continues at coordinate 9,872 of JBCAUI010070993.1, read as the reverse complement.
ATTGGGTTTTTTGCCACATTAAAGTAGTGTTTAGACATAATTTGCATAAAATTTCGGATTAATCGACGCATTTTGGAAAAAATTATCTGCAGAAAAACACCCCATATAAAACTTTCTGGGTGGACTGTAACAAAAAGGTAGCCTTCACCTACCTTGCTTTTGCATTCATCATGGTTTTATTCCAATGTTTAAAATATCTAAACTTATTTACACAATGTTAAATTGTGCACATTTAGTCAAAGTAAACCAGTCACTTATCCCTTTTGGTCTTATTGGCAACCGGAACCAAACATATAAGGTTCTAGCACGTAAATAGATATGGTGCATCTTTCAAATGTATGTCATGTGTGACTCGAACCTACAATTACTATCAGTAACATACCTGAACGAGACTTTTTTAACAACACAGATAAGGGAACACAAAACTGTTTGCTTTAGTTTGAGAGCATCAGCACATGAAAAGTATCTTAAGTGTATCTCACACAACTAGGGTTGAACTTGACCTTGGGTCAGTTTTGAAAGATGTGAAAACATTGCGTGCAAAATTCTTAAAAAGGCATGAAATTAAGGAAAAGAGTTCAAATTTAGTTGAATTGTTACAAATAACTCTGTGTCGTATTTTAGTAAAATAGAAATTAATCAGAGGAGACGAAATCTACTATTCTTCTTTACGTTGTCACGTTATATTGCCAAGAACTATGACGTCATTACCCTTTTTTAAAATAGAAAATAATTGCAGGTAACAAAACGAAAATATATTGTTTTCTCTGTAATATGAAAGACAACCTACAATTGCGAATTTCCTTGTTTAATTTTGAAAAAGTACATTTAATAGTTGTACTTCAACCGGCAGGTAATACGGTTTAAGTTACCTGTGGAACTATTATTCCAAAGAGTTGTAATTAAAAGCCGACAATCCTTTGATGTTAAGTGACGGAGTGTAACCATTAAAGTAACTAACAGTAGATACAGGAGCAGAGAGTTACTAGGGAGGTCAAGTTACACGTTTTCTCCGCACCTATTCGTATACGTTTAAGATAGTACAGTTGAAACGGTAGTGTTAAACCACAGAAAAAGCGTCACATGAAATCACCAGATTCCACCTCAGTAGCGAACGTAACGTTGCCGAGGTGCTCGAGTTACTCGGCGGCATTAGGCATTTGGATTACATTGCATTGTCAGGAAAAAGTAAATAAAAATGAAAATTGGACTTGATCTTCTAAACGCCAAACTATTCATAAATATTTATATAATTAAAACTTTTGCATCATGTCTAATGCTACGGTAATTTGCCGTGCACAGCATGTTTCAGATGCCATTTTTCTTTTTGAAATCCCGATTTCAAACTGGAGGGAAATGTAAACCAAACAATTAAGAAAAAAAGGTGTCCCGATAAGGAGCATTGACCCTGATGCCTCCCCGACTATTTCCTATAATTGTCTGCAATGGCCAGAAATGTATTTCCCCCAGTCCGGGGGGCTGGGGGGTGCCTAAGGGTGAAATAATAAGACACGAGCGGTATTGCCTTAGATGGTTTTATTGAGTGCTGAACGTATGTACATATGCATGTGCATGGTTGTGTGTTCCTGGCAGCACTGGCTGCTTACTGGCTTGGTTGACCTTTATACTGCTGCAGTTACCAAGGTTATGTGTAAACAAATTAGACCGGCTATAAGCGCCTAGGTTAATGGGCTAGATTGACAGAAGACTTCGCTTGGTTATTAGGCAGGAAAGAGGGCAGGTTGTTACGCTAACAAAAGTCACTGCTAGACAGGGTGGGGTGGGGGGTCCTGGTCAACTTTTTCCTAACTTTTGACACTGAGTCCAAATCTACTGAAAATGCATTTTCCCCAGTCCGGGGGGAAGGGGTGGGGGGTCCTGGTCAACTTTTTGCAATGGCAGCCCAGAACACAAATGTAGATTTCGTCTGATACATAGACCCTCATTGCTGAAAGCATGAGGGTCAAAAAAACCCCTACATTTGCCCCTGAGATGGAATCTAGTGATTTCAGGATTCTGCACACACGTACGAGTTTTCGTTATAACGGACAGCTTGACCTCGCTACTTTAAATGCATCCTCTTTAGCAATACCCTTTCTTCATTTCTCCGCAGATTACACAATACGAAGCAAAACATGCTATTTTATAGAATAGTTTTACCTGTAAGGTTTCCACAGAGTTGTTATTTATTCATGTTTTCCTAATGAAGAAGTTCCATGACTTTAAATGAGCCAACACATGAGAAGCCTTTTAACGTAATAATATATTACGTAACTATTTGCAGACAACAAACACAACTATCAACTCTATTTACCTCAGGAATAATGGGTTTGTAACTCATTGTTAGAATTAACTACGTTAATTTGGAAAGTTTTTGAGTGTAAAATATTATTATTGCGAATACAAAATTCATTTGGATAATATGTATTTCAAATAAGTCTAACCAACCTAAATGCGTGGATTAAGTGATTATTACAAAGCAGCCATGATAGCTGTTGGGAGTACGGACTTACAAGTAACACACTAGGTTTTATTGCAGCCAGTGCGCATCGTGAGCCACTAGGTTCTAGCACAGTCTTATGTAGCTTCAAACAGGCCAGTAAACAGCAAGGGTTACATGGAACTGCCTGAGTCAACAAGGCTACTTCGTTCACCCTACCAGCAGCTGTTGCTTTAAAACCCCCAACACAACCAGTACCGGCATCACACCGGAGCTAGGGGTAACATAGTTAACAATTGCCAAGCATTACACTCCTGGGCTCTGTAGGCAGGCAACACAGCCACACTACTCTGTTGTTGCTGTTCACTCGAATACGCAGTGCTTTTTCATAAACTTTTACACAACACTCAAAATCTAACGCATCTGAGTCCAAGAAATTAGTGCGTTAAGCGTTATGTTATGTTGGGTTACAATGTAATGCCACCCTGTGGGCGTTACACAAAAACCAGCATAACTCACAACGCAACCTTAGCGAGCGCATTTATACAGGTTGTTGCGTTATGGATGCGCATTAAGTCATATGAAAACGAGCTGACAGTTGCATTGTAGAATTACAACCTATGTCTTTTATAATGTCTCTATTCACCTGTAGCACCAGATTGCGCATTTAATCCATCTTATTCAAATTACAAGGGCGAGAGTATTCAACTAACGTCAAAAAAACCCGGCACATCAGCTGGGTCTTACACAGGAAGCATTCAATTTGCGAACCATAAATTAGATTTCAGCTCTTCTTGAAGCAGGATTTGTGGTGGAGAAGCTCAAAGGGAAAGGAATTAGAGAAGAGACTTGCCTGTTAAATCAGACTGTAATTGCCATCAGTGATTTCTGGAATATAGAGCTGTCATCGAATGTTATTTGACCATTCGAAAATCGAATGTATTTCTTTCTATCGATATTCGAATATATCGGTTTTCATTTGACCATGTATGTTCTTTAATAAATGCCAAGGGACTTTCTTTAGTTTGAAACAATATACATTGGATCTTAATTTTATTGAAGTCAGCACGCCATCCAAGACAGTCATTTCAAATTATTTCAATATTTTTATTTATCTTGAAGTACCAAATTTCATAAATTTGACAGTTTTATCAGATTCGAATATTTGAAACTTCTTTCAAATCATTTGAAAGCCCAGTAAATTTTCAAATTGAAACGAATTCGAATATCGGATGGCAGCTCTACTGGAATATAAAATAAGGTTCATAGGAACAAGGCGCTTGTGGTCGAGAATGCCAATAAGTTAACTCCTTTTTTTCAAGGCGCAGTGCAGAATCATGGCTTGACCAGCAGCTCGTTTTCATAAACTTAACGACCATCCTTTAATGCAAAAACATGAATAATTGCACTTTAATTCAAGAAATTGATGCTTTAAGCATGATGTTATGTTTGTTTATTACCCATTGCTACTCTTTTAGCGTTGGGAAATACACCAACATAATGCATAACGGGTGTAGTTATTCATGTTGTTGCCTTAAGGGGTGGGTGTTAAGTTTATGAAAACGAGCTGTACATTCATTTGTTGACCCTCATGCCTCAGCACCCCCTGCCACCCCCCAAACCCACCCCCTCCAGCCCCCCCCCATCCCCTGCCCCCACCAGGACTGGGGAAAATGCATTCTCAGCAGATATGGACTCAGTGTCTAAAGTTAGGAAAAAGTTGACCAGGACCTCCCCCTACCCTTCCCCCACCCCATCACGGACTGGGGAAAATGCATTTCTTGCCATTTCAGACAATTCTAGGAAAAAGTCGGAGAAGGCATGAGGGTCAGTGCCTAATCAGGACACCTCGTGTAATACTGAAATTATATCCTTCAGGACCTGCACTACACTGACGTGTAGGTTTAATCTGTGTACAGTTTGTTTTTCAGAGAGATAAGTTTACTTTCCTTGAAATTCAATACATGCGTTTCAAAGCGACATTTTGCTGACAAAGGCCAATGAGCTGTGAATATCCAACTATTTACTTTGTTTACTTTGATAAACATACTGACACTCGAAACAGCCCACATAGTTACTCATTTAGTTACAATTTTCCGATTTAGGGCACACTTTTTTATTCAAAAAAATTAAAAAATTAAAAAAGACTGCCGGAAAGAGTTAAGAATTCACCAGATTCCACCTCAGCGGGAAATGTAACTCTTGTCAGTAATTAGCTCAAACATAACGGTGGAATCTGGTGAGTTTCTTGTGACGTATTTCTTAGCAAAACATTAAACTTAAAATCAATTATTTCTTAGCCATAAACGAAAAACACAAGAGAAAAATGTGGTGCTTAACCTCGCTATTATCGTTTAAAACAAAACTACTGTAAACATACACGTGCGGGGGCGGACTAAACCATATTATTTAAACTCTATTGTTTACGGGTTAACCTGAGAAACAGGTGCAAATCTCGAGGTAACTCGATTACTGTGCCGGACGGGTCCTCTCTGATTTCCCCTGATGTCTAGACACTGCTTCATTATAAGCATTACCAGCCTGACATTTGTATAACCATTAAAGATTTTTAGTTACACGTTTTTTTCCTTGTTAAAATGTTTTTGTTAGACCAGGGTTCATTTGTTGGAGCACTGATTGCCCCTCTTTGGGACTTCGTGTGATGGGGTGGATATCTTGGCTTGTATATCTTATTGCTTGTATGTGGTGATCCCGAGGGTCACATCTGATGCGACACCTGCCTTTTCCACAAATAGGGGTGTACACTGTACAAGCGTGAATATAGTTACATGTTTTAATATCCTGTACGTGCACGTGCACGATAGTGCCGTTCAAAATGATAATGTCAAGTAAACAAAAATACATCTAATGAAATCACCAGATTCCACCTCAGCAACAAACTTGATTATCGGTGATGGTACGTGGAATCTAGTGATTTCAGAATTCGTCTTACACGCCCAGATTGACGTAAAACGGGTCACTTAAACTCTATTCACTCTAAAAGGTTAGCCTCAATAACAAGAATACTAACTGACAAGTAGAAAAGTTTTGTTTGTCATTCGACTAGTCGCAGGTTCTCTTTCGAACATCACGATTTCTATTGTTATTTCCCCTTGCTCGTTCTGTTGCCATTTTAGCTTCCATAATACGTGCATTTTTGTGCGTTCTAAACGCAAGGGAAAAAACTGACAGACAAAACTTCTCATTAATTGTATAAATGGTTCTATTGTGTTTTTTAACTTTTGTAAGTCGTTACACAATATCAATATATTTAGCCTCGCTCATACTATTAGTATGAGCAAGGATTCTGCATCGATGGAGATCTAGAATTAACAGATTTTATGAAATGTGTTGAAATAAGAAGGCGCTGGACCCCCCAGGAGGGCACCAGGAGGGAAATTCAAAATTGAGGAGTTTCAGACTGGATGTGACAAAGTGTGGGACTGGACCAACCCCCCACCCACACACACACCACCACCACCTCCAGGAAAATGCATTTCTGGGCATTTCAGATCATTTTAGACACTTTGTAGAAAAAACAATTTTTTCAGTGTATTGTGCTATTCGACTTAGAATTTTCTGATGGATTTGGCTCAAGGATATTGTTAGGGAGGTATATTTGACTAAAAAGAGCGAGGCTACAACCTGTAACCGACAGGTTGTTCATCTCGTTTTTGTTTTGTTTTTGTTTTCAATAAACTTTATTATCCAAAGTAACCGGCAATTCTATGATGTTTGGAGATGCCTGCTGAGGATAAAATGTTGGGTCTTCCTTTTGATAACAATATGTGTTTTTGTTCACGTAAAAGACTCAGCATGGGATCGTACCAAAATGAAATCAATTTCAGAAGTTGAATAACCTAAAGACCACAGAATGGTTTACCCCTCAGAACCTGTGGCGTGTGTGTGAAAATTAACAATGAAATATCCAAATGCCACGAAATCTTACAAAGGCTACGTATTGACTAAAGTGGGTGATAGATAAATCAAAATGGAATTATTGCTGCAACAGAGTTGTCGCTTTGTGGTTCACAAAATATACTGCGAATTTATGGGATAGATTTTTGTGGGGCGTACGGTGCATCGATAGAACAAACGAGAGGAATTACCCGGGAAAGCCGGGTAAATAGTCTATCACGCGTGGCCTATCTGCACCTCACACCTCAGTTGGTGGGGGGGGTCTGTATGCCTGCCTTGGGTCTGTACGCCCGCATTGGGTTGTGCCAGTACGCCCAGTTTGACTCCATAGCGAAACCACCTTGCCGTCTACAGAAGTCTATCAACGCAAAGCGTGATAGACTAATGAACAAAAGATTAATTATCCAGGCGCGGCAATGGCACACCACGAGGTACACTCATGCAAGACGATGTCGTGGCATTGTGTACTTTACACTTTCTTGTATTGTTTTGTAGAGCTTTTTGAAATATTTTCTCGAGAACTGTTGAGTTAGCAGGAGTTAAACCTGAATTATCTTTTGCCTCACGTTGCAAGTTGAAGCCAATTTTCTCCAGTGTAAAAGCGCAGTATATTTTCTACTACAGGGCAAAGTGTCAAGTCAATTTGCCGGTAATGTGTTTTTATTTTGTAGGACTGATGTTGTTTGGTCAGATATTTTCTAAAAGAAGACTACGGGAAGAAGGATTGCCTGCCGACACTTCAAAAGTCTACACGCGAAGGTTCTATCGCTAATTGCTATATCACAGGAAAAGGTTCGACAAATGCAAATTGGTAAAGTTATTTGTTTTTGATAGACTTCAGTCATCGCGAGTTACTTTGGTTTGTGACCTTTGACAACCCAGCAGGCATCTCACCCAGCCTCGTTGTGAACCATTACTGTGAGGTGATGAGATAAGGGCAACATACGTCCTACCATTCACTGGTACCAATTTTACATCTTGGTACGGTGAAGCTCTGATTTATCAACAGTACTGGTAATTGAACCCGGATCACTTGCCCTAAGCCGTTCTCGCTTTCCATTCGGCCAACGTCGTATTTGAACCTTATTGCGCCACTTCGGAATGGAAAATAATTCGGTAAATGTCATTATGAGCGTTAACGTTCAAATTCAGATGGCAAATTGGATGCTGAAGTTAAATTAAATGGATTCATCGCATCGCTCAATATCTTCTTTCAGTTTGACCTAATTCATCATGCTCAATCTGATAGCGTCAGAACAGCCTTATGTAGACGTGTAAGCTATCCGAAATGAAACTCGTCAAAAACAGTCTGCCGGATTTCAACTAGCAACACATTGCCTTTATTTTCAATATTTCCAAATAAACCAAGCAATGCAAAACAATCTTTTTCTATCTGTAAATATTACAACATTGGATACTACAATCTCAATTCCATATCAGAAACTAATTTGACAAAACAGGACAAAAAACATTCTGTGTATTTAATTTGCATAAAATTGGACGTCTGTTGAAATTGTTATCAATGCTGGAACATTCAAGAACTCCATGCTGTTCTGTGAATTTAAAAGCACAATGTTGAATTCTATTGTTTCAAATTTAACAGAATTTCAAAATTTCATCCTCTGATTTTGTGAAAATGTATACATTAGTACCGGTAGTATTTTGCACTGGAATGGTGCCTTCTGTTTGAATTGCTTCAATCTAAACGGTTTGTGCCAATTCCAGGATAGTGATACGCAAAGGATAGTGATTCAGCCACGTATTTGATTTGATCTAAAGCAGCACACTAAGAATGTGATAAAGTTACAAATCATCTCAACGTACACAACGCATTTTCATAAACTTAACACAATCCTTTAGCGCAACAACATGAATAACTGCACTCGTTTTGATGTGTTAAGCATTATATTGGTTTATTACATGACGCCGATCTGTTAGCATTTGGTAACAATCCAACGTGACGCTACTCTTAAAAAGTGCAGTTTTTATGTTGTTGTGTCAAAGGATGGGCGTTAAGTGTGAAAACGAGCTGACATTCCTCATGGTTTATCACTCAGTGTAGGCAGCATTTAGATACACTTTAATGTATAACTATTGACAGTTAAATCAGCATCATATCATATCTAAGTGATAGTCATCATTGGCGGATCCAACATTTCCCGTACGGGGGGGAGGGGGCCGGGGGCGCCCGGCCCGTAGGTGGGGGCGCCAACCCAATTTTTAACCAAAAATTGGGAAAAACTGCATAAAAATTAAGAAAATTTTGGCCGTAGGGGGGGGGGGCCACACGCCTCCTGTGCCACCCCCTAAATCCGCCAATGGTCATATGAAGCTCAATGTGAAGTCAAGGTAAAAAGTAGGATGTGACCCTCCTCCCAGCAACACATTTTCTTTAACCATAAATTCCTTCTCTATTTTAGAATAATAATACAGATAATATAAACCAAAATAGTGGCAATTAGTTGTGCTATGTTGATATTAAATCAAATTTCTCTCAGATAACAGACATTTAATTTAAGCAGGCCATATACTCCTTTTGACAACACACCATTATTTGGTTTCTCAGGTCACTTTTTGATCATATGAATTCAGCACTGTTCTTTACACCTAATTTTACAAAAATAAAACATAATGGTATTAGATTCCATAATTTTGGTTTTACTTTTTGTGTTATTATGGGGAAATAACAACATTATTGGAGTTTAAAGAAATAGTTAGGGCTAGGGGTATTTTGCGTCGTAATGTGATAAATAGGCACTGTGCGGGAATCGATCCTACTCTACCCAGATCCAGAGACGGATGATGATCATTCAGCGAAATGTCTGATAGAGGGCATTGTGGCTGTCTGTATCCATGAAAAGTTTCTGTGGTTTTCTCTTTCTTGGCAGCCATTAAAGTTTTCTGGGATTGGGACCCCCACCCTCTTCCCGCTGGAAAAAGCATTTCTGGCCATTTCAGATCATTTTAGAGACTTTCTAAAAAAAATCAGTGTATTATAGTATTGGACTTAGAAAATTCTACACGGCATGAGGCTTTGTGCAAGGACAGGTCATCTCTCGTTTACTGTTGATCAGTTCATAACCATATCTAACAATCAGCGTGAAATTACATTAGGGCAACACGTACCGCTCCGACAGATGTAAGTGACAAACGACGTAAGAAGCCAATTGGAGCCGCCAAGGAAAACCCGGGAAATGCTGTGGAGGAATCTTGTCTGTTTTGGAACCTAAGCCTTTTATTGGTTTGTGGATTACGTTGCATTGACAAGATTATCAAAGTGCGACTATGGGAAAGAAATGATCTCGATTCCTAAAAACCTGTTCATAAATATTGGTGGCGTTTTTACTCTAATGTTTTTTGGAGCGGTAATAAGGGGAAGATGGAAGCCTCTCGGGCATATTTATTTTATTTAACCAATAGTTTTGTACTAATTTTGCGGTCTATTTACTGGTATACTTGCCTGTCACAACTGTATAGTTTTTATCATTTTGGCCCCAAAACATGTAAATCCATA
>JBCAUI010070882.1:0-19980 GCA_038406195.1 Haplosyllis anthogorgicola | reverse complement strand
CATTGTCTGTTTTGTAGACAAGTTATCTGACTGTTTCCTTGTATGGTGAATGGAAAGTTACATTGGTATGTAACTGTAGTACCACATTGGTATGGTCCAAATGATGGATTCACATTTCCATTTTGCAAAAATGGAGGATTGGTGCATTGACAGACTGTTGGTAGAAATATGACAGTTGTTGATATTTTATCGATCTACTCGGCGTCATGCTAAATCTTGTACATAATGCAACATAGACAAATGTTTTGAATACATTTGATAAAATGACTTGACGTTACTAAGTAAAGTTATTGCCGTTGTAGTCAATGACGAAATACGTAGTGCACGATGAAAAATAACACATCGTGTTGCACATTTTTGTGCACAAGGTAGTGTTCTCTTTCAAGGAGAAAATGGGCTTGAAAGTTTTCGAAAAATCATCATCATTCATAACAATTGTCTTTGCATATTCATAACTTATTGATGTATCACAGGAGAAATAAGATGTCTATAAAATGAAATTTTGGCAATTTTGAAATCCATAATGTATGACGACAACTAATCACTACTTATCCATTCATTATTGCCCTTAAATTTAAAGAATTAACATTGAGATTCTTGCCGCTGCTACAGGTGATACCATGGTCGAGTGAAAAGACTACACGCAAGCTTGGTGCTCATTGCGAAGATTTAACGCATTTGTGACAGAGGTGCATAGTGAGTTTTCATGGTTTCTAAAATATAGAGGCGTGAACATATGTTTCACTCTGTGAGACAAAAGATACGTACTTTGTTGACAGAAAGGCGCTTGGCCATCCCAGTTTCGTGTTTGTTGGTTACAAGTCAGCCTGTTGTTTCCCACCAGATTGAATCCTTGTGGACAAGTGTATGTTGCAACAGTACCACAGTTGTATGGTCCAGGACTCACAGTACCACCCTGGATTGCTGGTGGATTTGTACATGTGCAAACTACAAAAATAAAGAAATATTAGATTAGATGTAGTTTTGAAAGTATCTTCAACAAGCACTGAAATATACGACAATGCATTCTAGCTTTTGCTTTTGCATGCTAGGACCTAAAAGTAAAAGGTAAAATATGAACAAGTGTGTATTGCAATTATTTTCTTGAATTCTAATGAAAGCTTCCGTGGCCAATAAGTACCTTCTACATATTATATGCTGAGATTGTTAGAACCTGAAACTTACATAAAAAGGCAAAATATTCACTGAAGCAAAACTAGACAAATCAAATTAACTGTAAAGTGTTATTCCAGCATAGGACTGATTATCAGCAACATACTAAACGATTTAACAAAGCATTGATTGATATCAGTAGGTTACCGTGCTTCCAGCTGTATCTGTATGTTGCAAATGAGAGCTGCAGTTATTTTATATTGAAAAAAATGCGCGCTTCGGTCAGTCTTCAAATAAAGCTAATCATGAAGCTGGGAAAAGCTGACATCTGTTTGTGATTGAGCTGAGGCTTAATTTTAATTGTAACAAAAGCATGGCAATGTCCCTGACCACCGAGACAAAATGTAACCTTGTCGACAGAAAGGTGCACCACCACTCCACTGGCTGTTTTGTAGACAAGATATCTGACTGTTCCCTTGCAGGGTGAATGGAAAGTTACATTGGTATGTAACTGTGGAGCCGCATTGGTATGGTCCAAATGATGGATTCACATTTCCATTTTGTAAAAATGGAGGATTCGTACATTGACAGATTGTTGGTACTGTTGGTAGAAATATGACAATTGTTGATATTTTATACATCTACTTAGCGACATGCTAAATCTTGTAAATAGCGCACCACATAGACAAATGTTTGAAACAGTTTGATGCAATGATGTGACGTCACTTCAAAACACAACGAAATGACGTCACAACACAAAATGAATTCCGTCTTAATGGGTGACATAAAACGTTTTAATGGGCGACATAAAAGTTACACAAAGTGTTTTCAGACTTTACTGGCGGAATTGTTCGCGCGTTTTTTTTTTGTTCACAGTAAAGGCAAATTGCTATTTATGCACAAAGATTGTGAACAAGTCAATGTTCTCTTTTGGTGAGCAAAATGGGTAGTTTTCCTTTTATTTATTTTTCACCCTTAATTTTTACCATCTCTCTGGTAACGATAATAACATTGGTGAAGAGAATTATCTGCCAGGCTTCCTCGTGCCTAAATTACGGCCTATTAGAGCTTATTTACAATGTATCTACGATGATGTCACACAATTGTTACGACCATACTTTAAATGACATGGTATACTATTATCCTTATCCTGACGTGTATTTTCTGGAAAATAGAAATTCAGCCTCCGTCTTTCACTAAAACTGGAGTAAGGAGCGAATTTCTGATTTCAAATATTTTCACCTTCAAAGACAAAAAGATACGTACTTTGTTGACAGAAAGGCGCTTGGCCATCCCAGTTTCGTGTTTGTTGGTTACAAGTCAGCCTGTTGTTTCCCACCAGATTGAATCCTTGTGGACAAGTGTATGTTGCAACAGTACCACAGTTGTATGGTCCAGGACTCACAGTACCACCCTGGATTGCTGGTGGATTTGGACATGTGCAAACGACTACAAAATTAAAGAAACTGCTGATAAGATGTAGTTTTGAACATATCTTTAACAAGCAATAAAATATGTGACAATGTGATCTAGCTTTTACGTGAAAGTTCCTACAAATAAATGATAAAATATACATAGGTCCGTATGGAGCTGTTCTTTTGAATTCAAATGTGATGGTTAGAACCTGAAACTTGCCAACCAACCGTAAAGTGCCCTGCATAGGACTGACTATCAACAAAGTACTCAATGATTTGGCAAAACATTAAGTGATATCTAGATTACTGTACTTTCAACTAGATGTCCTGTCCATTTCAAATGAAAGCTAAATTATTTAATTCGTAATATATGCGCACTTTGGTCATATGAATCAATATTTAAAGCTGGGAATAGCTGGCATCTGTTTATGATGAGCTGAAGCTTAGTTTCAATCGCAACAAAAGCTGAGCAATGACCCTGACCATTGAGACAAAATGTAACCTTGTTGACAGAAAGGTGCACCACCACTCCATTGTCTGTTTTGTAGACAAGTTATCTGACTGTTTCCTTGTATGGTGAATGGAAAGTTACATTGGTATGTAACTGTGGTACCACATCGGTATGGTCCAAATGATGGATTCACATTTCCATTTTGTAAAAATGGAGGATTGGTACATTGACAGATTGTTGGTACTGTTGGTAGAAATATGACAGTTGTTGATATTTTATTAATCTACTTAGCGATGTGCTAATTCTGGTAAATAGTGCAAAATATAGACAGATGATTCGAATAAAGTTTGATGTAAAGACGTGACGTTGCATAAATTTATTTCCATCGTATTTGTTGACCAAAAAGGTTACACAAAGAATTATACGCGTGCTTTTGTTTGTAAAGAAAGTAAATTGCATTTCAAGCAGATATCATGCACCAAATAGTGATCTTATTTGATAAGCAAAATGTACTTGAAATTCAATGTTTTTCTGAATATCATCAGTCTATAATACCTTCTAAGCTTATTAGTAAGAGATATATGCTTCAAGAAATAGCATGTGTGTGCAAATTGTATTTTGAAATACATAAATCGTTTCTGTATTCCAGGGGAAACAATATTTATATTAAAATGAAAATTTTGTCAATTTTAAAATCCCAAATGTTGACAACTAATCATTATCTATTTATTTTTTTATGTATTGCCATTCAAATCAAGAAATTTCTATTAAAGTTTAGTGCCCCGGTAGTAATTTTTCATGCTGAGCTCATTCAATTCAACTGATGTGGGGTGTGGTGGGGGCTAAACTTTTAATAGTAATTTCATGATTTTAAGTTTATGGAATTAGTGGGGACGTTAAGCAGCAGGTAATGTGGTGCGTGACGCGGTAAACAAAAACTCACGTTTTGGATGAAAATTTATCATTTTTCTGATACACAATGCCACTTTAACTCATATTTTTGTAGTATAAATCTCAACATTACGAGAAAATTTTTTATGGTGATGAGGCATAAAACCAGCTCTGTAATTTTATACTATTTTAAAATATATTTGTGTTCAATTTTCTTATGAAAATAATCAGGTAAGTCAAAACCTGAAAATCCAAATTTTCGGGTCCTATCTGAGGTGAAAACCTGCTATAACCACGTTTCAGGCCACGTCATGCCTCACCTTACCTGAAGCTTAAACTCCCTATTACTCAGAAAATTCTCGATTATTGTCGCTGCTATAGGCGATATAATGTTCGTGTGACATTGCGGCTCTTGCTGTGTGATGATGGCAGAAACAGTGTGCGCTTCTAAAGGTTGACGCGCAGAAACAGCAATGCCGACATAGCTGCCGAATGATCCCTAGGGAGTTGATCTGGGAGGAGGTGGCTCCTCCTTATGAAGGGGTGATAACACTGCACAAGTTAACACGCACTTTCAAAGTGTTTGAGACACGATGAAAGATCTGTCTTGGAGGCGCTAAGAGAGAGAACGAGCGCATAAGAGGGTATCTAAGACAATATAACACTAGGGCTATAACCCAATTTAAAGCAGAAAGGACCGCGGACAAATAGGCCTGTTTTGTGCGTACACAGTCATTTGCAGTTAGGAACCAAACAGTAAAGAAGCATGTAAGGTTACAGGGGTGGATTCAAATGGGCAGGCCTGAATGCAATACTGGACAGTCTAGGTTTTTCTTATTAATTTTGCTCACCTAATCTACCAAATCTACCTAATTTGCCAAATTTTACAGACATGTTCATTGACCTCCCCTATTGCTAACCTTTTGTCTTTGAATTGCAATCAATTTAACTGAAAGCTTTTTTAGTCATTTTTGGCACAAAGGCCTGAATTTAGTCCTGGACAATATTCTAGCATTAGACTGAAACTAGCATTAACCTGAACTGAAAATTGTCTTGCGACAAAAATCAGTTTAAAAGTCAGATGGTTCATGAGTCTGGAAAGTTAGGTAGATTTGGTAGATTTGGTAAAGACTGAAAAAGTAAAGCCCTCAGTGACTGGTTTAGAACTAAATAAATTTGAACTAAAATTTAGAACTAAAATTTAGAACTAAACAAATTTGTCCTCCGAATTTGTCCTTTAACCTTTTACTTCTTGGACAAGTATCCACTTCGGTGCAAATACTGCAGTCAAATTTCCCTCCTTTGCTAAATATCTGACCATGCAAACTCCACTCTCATTTGCTCTGTTCACTTAAATTTGTTATCAGCATCATGACCACCCTACCCTCATCAGACCTCATTAGGCTGATATACACACCACACACCTGTCACTTCCTCTTCATGTTAAGCTTTACTTTTGCCTAGTGTCCTCTAATTTTACAAATGTTAAAAGTTGGGTGTACATTGTAGAAAAATACAGAATCCCTTCTAGACATTCAGCCATCTATAGTTAATAGTTTGAAACTGTTATAGAAGTAATAAATTTATTTTTGGATAACTCTACAATGATTTCAGGCATTTTTGTGTCAGGTAAATTTCATAATTCTTAAATTTTTGGCTGAACTGATGAAGAATTTCTATAAATATGCAATATATCCTTGTAATCATATTCTTTGGTAAGCATAATGTATTGTATTAACATGTGTGAGAAGATAAAATGGTTAGTAGGTCAAAAGGAGGGTAAACACTTCTGCCCTGTAATGAGGTTTTTATGACTTCCTCTGCCCCATTAGCTGTCTGGAGTCAGCAGGAGGCAATAACATTTTTTTACGGTTCAAGCAGATTCACCATTTTATGAGTTATTATGGGTCAAGCATATTTTTACAATTACGACTTTTTCCATTTTGAGCAGATTTGACTGTTTATGGGTTCATATGGTTTAAGAAGTAAAAGGTTGAAGGGGCATGGGCACCAGGTGACTGGTCACACAGTGTAATAATTTGTAATGTGGGTCTATTCGCTCCTTAAAGAATGCTTCTTTCATCTTTACGCAACACTCATGTTATCCCAATTTTGAAATGTATTTTATGAGCAGTAGGATTGCAGGCTTCCCCTTTCTCTCAAACCGAAGTACACCTTGAATATATAATGTTTCTAAATTTTAAACATTTTCTGTATAAGGCAAAGGAATCCCTACCTTGTTGACAGAAAGGTGCTTGGCCATCCCAGTTTCGTGTTTGTTGGTTACAAGTCAGTCTGTTGTTTCCTACCAGATTGAATCCTTGTGGACAAGTGTATGTCGCTACAGTACCACAGTTGTAGGGTCCTGGACTCACATTACCACCCTGGATTGGTGGTGGATTTGGACAAGCACAAATATCTACAAGGGTAAGAAAATTGTAGGTTAGATGTAGTTTTAAACATCTCTTCAACAAGCAACAAAAAACATCAGCGAAAATACGATCTCGCTTTTTGCGAACTTTATATGAGGACCTAAAAGTAAAAAGTAAAATCAGAATTAGTGTACTTTGCTGATGGAATAATTTATGAAAATGTATTCTAAATTTAAGCTACGGGGCCCAATAAATATATTCATCTATTTACACAGAAGTTATTAAACTTGCATAAATAGGTACAATATTCACTGAAACAAAATTAGACTTTTCCAACTAACCGTAAAGTGTTAGTCCAGGGCTGATTATTAAAAGAAATACTGAATGGGTTAACAAAGCATTAAGTGGCATCTGTAGATTAGCCCTACTGGACTCCCACCTGTATGTTCTGTATATTTCAAGTGAGAGCCGCAGTTATTTAATATTGAATTTATGCGCGCTTTGGTCATATGAAGCGATATCTAAAACTTGTGGAGAGTGGCATCTGTTTATGATAGAGCTGAGGATTGATCTCACCAAGAGGGGGCAAAATCCATGACCACTGATACAAAATGTAACCTTGTTGACAGAAAGGTGTACAACCACTCCACTGTCTGTTTTGTAGGCAAGTTATCTGACTGTTTCCTTGTATGGTCAATAGAAAGTTACATTGGTATGTAACTATGGTACCCTATTGATATGGTCTAATGGGTGGATCCACATTTTGGAGGATAGGTACATTTATACGATGTACCAATTGTACGATGAAATATGTGCACTATTTGTAACTGTTTGTCTGTCCTAAATCCTCAATGATTGTTACTTTTCATTTTATACGGCTTAGGTCCATGCATTTTGTCTTGTATCTACATATTTTCTGTGTTGTTAAAACCTAGAAGTTGAGATATCAATAAAGCAAAAACAAGAAATTTAACCGTCAACTGTTAAAAGAAAATGTACAAATTAAATGTTAATTCAAATTATTTAAACAGCTTTATTTGACAGGTGTAAAGATAGCGCAGCGCATTTAGGTTTACTCACATACATTAAATATTATTTGAAGTATTATTGCTTTCTATATTGTTGAATATTAATTGGATATTATGTTCAAGTTATTTGTTTAAGTTAATAAACTGTTGGGATACAATCCACTTTACCCAGGTTTAAACGAACCAACCAAATTATATACCTGTGCATTAGAGTTGGCACGACAAGTAAAATTTAATCGTCGTCTAGTCGAGTACCATTAGTCGACGACGGTCTACTCGTCGAATCTTTTGATATTTACGTTGCATTGCTGCAGATTGCATCAAATCACTGTCATCTTAGTTAAATTTGGTCTCACTCAAAGCTTACTTTGTGTTAACAAAATTACAGTTCATCACATGTAAATGAATCCTAGAGAAAATTGTCCTGCAAACATTTCATTAACGACTAGTTGACTACTAATATAATTTGTCGACCATTACTTCAAACTCTTAGATTATTTCAAACTCGACTAGTCGACTATTCCGACAAGTCGCAACAACTCTACTAGACTACGTACTATTTCTTTTAGGAACATTGGCCTTTTGATTTTGAAGTTAGCATTAAATTATGGCGCATTTTCACATATCCACCAGCTGCGTTTAGGGTCTCTTTGGGTTGGTTGTGATTCTAAGAACTCTTTGTTGTCTATGCATATCAATGGTGTCACATTATGCTAATAACGGTTGGATAAGGTAAGCCCTCTGGTGATTGATAGCACAAAAGCAGAAGAAAATACACTGATGTTAATTTAACCTCGTTGGCAGAAAGGGGCACCACCACTCCACTGCCTGCTTTGTAGGCAATTTATCTGACTGTTTCCTTGTAGAAAGTATCCAGCATTACATTGGTAGGTCACGCTAGCACCACAGTTGTAAGGCCCAAACCCGGGGGTCAAAAACCCATTTTGTAATGTTGGAGGATTGCCACATTGGCATATCTCTGGAATGGTAAAACACGTGGAATGGAATTTTTTTGGGAAAATGTTTAATTATGTCTTATTTGTTAAGGTTAATCTGTCAAAAATAATTAACCTCAATCAGCCAGTTATAAGGCCCAATCTCTGGGTAAAGATTACCATTTTTTGTTGATGGATTGATACATTGACATATTTCTTTGGTAAAAATGCAGTCAAGTATAAATTTTCATATAACATCAGATTACAACTTTAATGAGTGTTAAATAACAGCATAAAATAAATATGTACACATTACATTAAGTCATATTTGTTAAGGTTATTTTATCAAAAAATTATTAACCTCTTTGACAGAAGGGAGCACCACCACTCCACTGTCTATTTGTGCTGCAAGTTATCTGACTGTCCCCTTGCAGAGTGTATCCAGAGTTACATTGGTAGGTCACACGAGCGCCACAGTTGTAAGGCCCGAACACTGGGTTCAAAAACCCATTTTGTATTGTTGGTGGGTTGCCACATTGGCATATCTCTGTTGGTAGAGCATAGGTATAAGTATTCTTATCAATTCAGTTTAAAATATAAGTGTGAAATGGTAAAACACATGGAATAAGACTCATTTGCTCAAATATTTTTGGCTCATTTCTATTCCATTGTATCCTTGTAGGATTCTTCCAGGGCTACACTAATATTTGACAACAGAGTAATAATTCCGAAGTAATGGGGTCAGATTATCATTGGGTATTATTGGATGGTTGCTGCACTGTCTAATTGTGTTGGTAAAAGTACAGTCAAATGTTAACTTTCTCAGATTTGAATTTATATGAGTGTTAAATAATAGCCTAGAATTAAAAAGTACAAATACATTTCAATAAGTTATATTTTTAAGGTTAATTTATCAAAAATAGATAACCTCGCTGACAGAATGGAGCATCACCACCCCATTGTCTATTTGTGTTGCAAGTTATCCTAATATTTCCTTGTAAGAGGTATCCAGAGTTACACCGATATTGAACAGCAGAACCACAGTTATAAGGCCCAAGCACTGGGTCGAAAATACCATTTTGTATTGTTGGAGGATTGCCACACTGACATATCTCTATACAAAAGGGAAATAAAAATAGACAAGGTAAACCTCTGACAAAAAAGATAATTATGTGCATTGAAATATGATTAAGAGTAAATTCTTTACTCCA
This sequence comes from Haplosyllis anthogorgicola, assembly GCA_038406195.1. NCBI lineage: Eukaryota > Metazoa > Annelida > Polychaeta > Phyllodocida > Syllidae > Haplosyllis > Haplosyllis anthogorgicola. Next base: position 10,564 of record JBCAUI010070882.1, on the reverse strand, counting down.
GTCCAGACTAATGCTGAGTTTCATTGGTCTCTGGCATGTAATGGCCATAGACTACGTTGATGACCATGGTAAAACTACTGTAGGTTTATGTCTGAGGGAAGATATGCATCATGGGTAAGCAGATGTACTCCCCTGCAATTTTTCTTTGTATTTCAATCTTCAATTGGTACCAGGTAACCTTCATTTTCTAGTTTTGAAAGCTGCGAGGATAATTCTCGCTGACTAAATGCCCTTCAAAGGGAAGAATGCAACCACTACACTGAAGAATGAGTTACATTCGTACAGAATATTAAAGGACATTTGAAAGACCTAACACATGGACTTCGGACACCATTTTGTCACATTTGAGGACTATGGAATTCTTGGATAAAGATTTTGATGGAGTTTGTCGGGTGCAATACTAGTTGCAACTTAAAAATAAACCTTGTTATGTACAGTTAAGCGTGTATGTGGTTAAAGTGAGACATTATACATTTGAAATCAACAGTAAAACGGGTAATACAAAACTAAATCGAACTTTGTCCCTATCTGTTAGGATAATATAAGGTTATTCATATCAAATTAACCTCGGAGACAGAGAGGAGCTCCGGCACTCCATCGTCTAGTGAACTGGTCACAGGTTATTCTACTGGTTCCTTGTAGGATGTATCCAAAGTTACACCGGTATGTGACAGTTGAGCCACAAATGAAAGGTCCAAAAGATGGAGTCAGATCGCCATTTTGTATTGTGGGAGGATTGCTACATAGGCAGATGTCTGCACAGCAACAAGAAAACGTAAATGAAATTCAGTCTCCAGGAATCAGGATAATCATGTGACTTATTTTTACTGTCACACATAAAAAATAGGTCCAGATGGACCTGAGCTCATTTGGCATTATCAAAGAAGTAAGACAATATTGGTTACAATAACAACTAAGTGTCTAAGATCAAATCTCAACTATCTGATCTATGAAGAAACACAAATATGTCTACCAAACTAGGAATATAGGTGGTATCAATGTAATTTTTGCAGCACACAAAAAGGGTATGTAGATGCATAAGGCTGCCAAACATGGTGTCTGTATCATTAATCTCAACTATCAAATCTATGAAGAAACACAAATATGTCTGCCAAACTAGGAATATAGGTGGTATCAATGTAATTTTGCAGCACACATAAAGGGTATGTAGGTGCATAAGGCTGCCAAACATGGTGTCGGTATCATTAATTTTATGTCTAGAATTTAGGTTCAAAGAAAAAACAAATATGGTTCCCAATATGAGAATAATGGTCACAGCAACATAACGTTTACTAGACTTTAAGATAGGAGATAGGTGCATATATGTACAAAATATGAAGTCTCTATGATCAATAGTGTGCTCAAGATGGCTGTGCACAGACGATGACGACGACAACGACAGACAATTCATGATTCCATAGGCTCTTTGGCAATTATGCCCTAAAAATGTCCTAAAATATCAATTGGACAGAGAGTCTTGTGATTTGATAAAAAGGTGATGGCCATGTAACATGTTTCTTATGATTGATATGATCAAAGAGATCATTCACGTAATGTACCAGTTCTGTTCACTTCATGTCATATCAACTATTGTGATTTTTACGCCAGTTGTAAAGGTGATGACAACTGTATTATTACCGCTTGCGTATGCGGGAAGGTAATGTTTTCAGTCGTGTCTGTCTGTCTGTCTATTGGTCTGTCTGTACAGGCTATAACTTTGGAACCACTTGACCTAGAAACTTCAATTTTGGTATGGTGGTACATCTTCATAATATCCAGGTCAAGTTTAAGTACCAAGGTCATTATGTCAAGTGCAAGGTCACAGCTATAAAAATTGTGCTATTTTTGACTGATGTTTGCCAATATCATATGTTTCAATGTTGGAAACAAGTTAATGAGGTCAAGGTCAAAATATTGGTCAAGGTCATTTGAAGGTCAAGGTCACTTGAAGGTCAATTTTGACTTTCTGTTTAATATTTTGCAAATCTCAAATGTTCTCATATGATTGACCAATATACAAGGTCAAGGTCAAAATATAGTCAAGGTCATTTGAAGGTTAAGTTTCTATATTTTTTGTGAGGCTTTTCATGTTTTAATGTCTTTGCTGTTTTAAAGACTATTGGCGAAGTTGGCCATTTGGCCTTCATGTTACCGCACATTACTTTTTCTCTAAGAATTGAGGGCTTGACCTATTTTAACATTGCAAGACCTTGGCTTTGATTGAGGTCAAAGGGAAGGTCATCATTAATAATCAGAATAGGTATGAATTTGTTCCATTAAAACTTGCTTCTAGCAAAAGACCTGATGTCACTGTTACTTTGGGGAATAACTAACGAATTGTGAATGCATTTGACTGAATTCACTACAATTCTTATTGTTCAATTCAAAGCAAAGTCACACACCAACATAGAACTGCTTGTGAAATTGTCCTGGAGGAATTAATCCCCAACCCATAAGACTAGCAGGACACACCACGTAATTGCAAAACAGTGTCACTATCCTATCATGCATGTGATCAATTTCAAACCAATTATCAGTTTAATTATTAATTCACACAAAAACACTCTTCTAACTAAACTTTGCCCAAATACCCTTAATAAACAACCATATTACATCATAATAATTAATATTCCACATTTACATCATTTACATTTAAGTTGGTACAATAATATCCTTTGATTTTAAAAGTGTTCCAGTATCTAGGTGTTTCATCTTTACATCTTAATAGTCCAGGTGTGCATCTATCACTTTCTAATCACATTATGACAGGACAGGCTGATGGTTACCTCTTGTTCCACCTGGTTTGACTGCAGCTGGTCTGTGAAGTGATAAGTATCAATTTATCAGCAACAGGGCTGGAATGTTTGTGATGGCCTGTGTACTTTAGATTAGCTTCAGGTGGATTCTGCTACAGCTTCTACCCCTGTCTTCCTTCCTACAGATGTCAAACAATGCCACCCATTGTTACAAAAGATCAAAGAAAACCAAGCTAATTTTGTATCTTGTCCAAAATGCCTATGCCCATGAAATACACCCAATAAATAATGAATAATGACCAAATCTGTATATTTACTAACAATTAGGGTTAATTATCATGTAACTGGTTCCAACCAATTAATTTAAACCAAAATCATTGAATTTTTGTAACAAACTCCAAAGAAACATGTAACAAAAGAAGGAATAAAGTGTGTTCACTGTTCTATTGTACTCTAATGTTTTCAAATTACTATTTCATGCAGCTTTAGTTGCAAAGCTGCCAGAATCTCATGCCAACACACAGGTATTGTTTAATTAATGACTCTCCTTTTGTACCATGCAAAGCTTATGGGAACTAAGAGAGTACCTAAACCATGCATTCTATTGTGTGAAATGTGATCAAATTTCATCCTTTGTAAAGGATATCAAACTAATAGACATGCCAACTCATAATTAATTAATTAACACCATTTTCAAACAGCACAGAGTTAACCAGTGTCATTCAATCATTTTGTATTGTTCAGGAACTGATCTGAATTTCATCCTATGGTGGCAACAACACTGAATAAATGGAATAAATGCCTTTTCAAGCCATGTCATCACCTTATACTAATTATAATGAATAAAGTTTATTTTGTATTGTTTGGAATTGGTTCAAATTTCATCCTATGGTGGCAACAACACTGAATAAATGGAATTAACACCTTTTTAAGCCATGTCATCACCTTATACTAATTACAATGAATAAAGCTTAATTTGTATTGTTTGGAATTGGTTCAAATTTCATCCTATGGTCTGGATTTCATATGAACAACACTGTACAATGTCCTTGACTCTTTTCCATGCTGACTCTCAATTTAATCTAATATTTCAACCCAAATCAATTCATATACTAAAGAACAATAGATTCTATTGTTAAAGGATCCAAATCACTTCAGCTACTACGCCATGCTTTTAAACTATTATATTATACCTTCCTAGCCATCAGGAGCATGCTTGATGGTTTTCTGTATCCCAATTGATGCCAACAGATCAAGCAGAGAACAATAGATTCTATTGTGTAATTTCTATTGTCCTTCTTCAATGCCGGATCTAGTTAAAATCAGCAAAATAGGCTATTTATGGTATGCCCTTGTATTTAATAACGAGATCTTTTAATTATCTGCCCTCGTTAGTTTGGAATAAATTGTGTTGGATCCCATTCTTTTTGATTTTTAATTATTTTAATTATTATAATTAGACTTTGTTTTCCATTTAGATATTAGATATATTGTTGGTCTGACTCAGCACAACCACTAGATTTCAATAATCTTCAAATCATTTATTTTTACAATACCAAACAACAATAAATAAGAAAATTACACTGTACAAACACATCAAAGAGATCAGTTTACATTTAATAGTCTATCAAATAACCACAAGATGTACCCATAATTTGGTGATTTATTGGCTGACAAGTGTACAGATAGTACAGCTACCTGGTATGCAGCTCTGCCTCCTGTCAAAACAGGGAGGTCAAGCTGTTTGAATGAATTGGCTATCTGATGGCTTCCCCTGTACTTTTTTGCTACATTGAGGGATGGTTTTCCTGGATTATAATGCCAATTGTTATGGGTTCCTTATGCAATAAATGATTTGGAACAATTAAAATTAAAAGAGTGAACTTATAATAGCTCTACATGACAAAAAGCCTGCACATGATGAAAATATCTTAAATTTAGTCTAAATAATTCATTTATAAGGGTTTAAATGGTTGGATTTTGTTGAAATTTGAAAGATAAGTGTAATATATTTTATTTTAATTGAATCCAGCCTAACTTTAATTTTGCTAAACATTTGGCATTAAAAGAAAGCTAATCCCAATTATTTAAATTACATCTTGAATTTATTGGGGTACTTTAAATTGGAGTTTTTAAACAATAAATATACAAAAATTTAGCCCCAGACTAGGGCTTTAAAAAACCATTTTAGCATCTTAAAATTCCACCTCTTTCTATTTTTAATAATTGATAAACCATTTCATGGTAGAAATTTTTAACTCTGTTTAAACACATATTTTTAATTCTCTTAAAATGGCCAATTACTCTTAAAATTATGTGCAATTATTTGGTTTAATCACCGGCTAAATAACCATACGTGTATCTGTCTCACCCTTGCATTCCTCATATATGAGGATGGACCCCATTGTTAAATCTTTAAAACTGTTCATTTCCATTTACTATTGATCAAACCACTTTGTTAATTAGTGAGAAATCTGGGATATATTGCCTCAAAACCACCCTTTAATTTAGCATTTCATTGTGTAATTGTTTGATATATTTGTTGAAATGAAACAAACAAATGGTTTTACAATATATTTGTATTGTTTCTGACTTTAAAACATCAATTAACAATGTATTTAAATTAAATTTCACTAACCTGTACAATGTGGATGTGTATTGAAATACTTTTGCTAGCTAATAATTCAAGAATCTTCTTAATTGTGATGACTTTTGATCTAAATAATCAGTTTCAACTTTAAGTAAAGGTAAAAAGCAAAAGCAATCTCAATGTGATGTCTTGCAAGGTGAGTGTAAAACCCCTCTTATGATATTTTTCTGATCTGATCCAGCTTTTATATTAAATTTTAGCCAAATCATAATTTAACTTAGCAAGCAGTTCAGTAGACATACTGCATATGTGCAGGTGGCTAATTACTTGAATTATACAATGGTATTACTCTTAATTTTTGTTTTACTAATTAAATCAGTTTAATTTAACAATTAAGTACACAAAATAGTCCTGAGTGAGAAGGCTTTTACCCTGATCAAACTGTTTCATTGGTCAATTGACTAGCAACACCCCTTCAATATTATGTTTCACCTGGCACAAGCCAAGGTAATAGGTTATGATTTATGAATCAAACAGTTGTGCATATCAAATAGATAGATCCCTGTCCATCAATCAACTTATTAGTGACCATTTCTCTATGCAATAGGGAGGTTTAACTGCCCGTTGCTTCTGGAATCTTTACAAAAACTTGACGACACGGCAAATTACGTACAACAATTATTCCTTGTTCCACATAGAGAGGATTAACAAACTGTTCTTAGACTAATCATGAGGCCCAAATAAGATACGTATTGTTTTTGACTGGTACTACTCGTTGTCTACTGTTCAGGTGAACCAGTGAGAGAAAGTCTTATTAAAGCTGCCGCTTCCGTTTTAATCTAATGGTGGTGTAGCAGATCTCAAATTTTCTGTTTTCCGCCCAACGATAAGTGACGACAAGTTGCAGAAAATGGCTTTGAAGCAATGGGCGGATAACTAGGCTGGGCTGAGATATTTTGATATCTGCATACATCTTAAAAATGTATACTATCATATAAATAATAAAATATCAAAACCAATGCTCTCACATAATGAAAATTTTGTGTGATGGAAAAGGGCAATGTCTAATCTCAGTATATTGTTGCTTATCGCCAATTATCGTCTGGCGGAAAACAGAAAAACTGAAATCTGTTACACAACTATTACAAGTGATTAATACGATTTTCTTATCTTGAATTTGGTTAACTCTCGCTCACCCTGCTTAGATGTCGATCACACTGTCCTTTGGCTATCATCAATCTGTTCCATTTGTTTGGTTCACATCAGGTGCGCAAATCGGTACAAATGTAGGAATGTGCTACTTGGTAATACTTATATTACCCTGTTAACCAGTCCAATGACCCGAGAAATTGTCCTTGGACTGTTCTCAATGGTATTTTTCGAAAATGGATTTGACTTTACCTGATAATCTGCCGGGTGTGAAAGGTCATCCATGTCAGTATTTCCTTTTCCAGATGATAACTAAAGTTCATTGTTGCGTTGTAGCAGTCTGAATCACGACTCTGACTAAAACAAGCTCCGTGTTATCGGGCCATAGATCAAAAACGCGTCGAGTAAGTTCAGGTAAATAGTTGAAAATTTGCTCGGCCACGTTTGAGGTACGTGCCTCAGGTGCAAGATATGGGTAACTAAATGAATAGATAAATATGGTTGGCAAATTGACATGAAGTAAATAATCAGATACTTAGATAAATATACTTAGTAATGTTGTAACGATGAATTTCAGCAAATTTATCACTATTCAATAAAGAATAAAACAAATGGAAATGACTGCCTTCCATTTACAAGCATTTAGTTTCTCTAGTTTCTGAGGTTGGCTCTTAATTTTATTGCCAATATTTGTTTTAAGCAATCTCTTTCAGGAGATACCAATAATAGTCTACATATTAAACAATTATCTGCTGCCAGATCTATTAGATTTGACAGTTGCAATTGTTTCCTTCTCTTCGGTGAAGTAAAATACAATAAATAATGGGAAATAGTAGTCTCCTTTAACAAAAATTACGTTTATTTCAACAATATGCAATTCCTAAAATTGAAACTGTGCACATTTTGTTAGGAATAGACTGTATTTCAGAAATGTGGCACGTGTGCTATTGTACTGAATTATGATACTGAACTTGAAGTTCCCTGTCTCGTCTACAAAATTTATGAAATATTGATGATGAGTTTTGTATTAAGTTTCACTCTTTTGCTGTGAGATAAGAAGACATAATCCTTCTTTCGAGATCACGTTTCCTTCGTGTGTGATAGTAAATCCGTGTGTCAGAACAATGATTTTGAGAAGCTGTTTGGCTTATTTGGCATAAAAAATTCTTAATTGGTGCGTACAAATTCTTATTTTGTCTGACGTCCATCGTTGTCTGTGATCCCTGGGTTATGCGTTCTAGCAAAACATATTTATTTTTTAATTGTTATCATCATCATATGGAGATTGCTTTGAATAGCAACTGTAATTTTAACTGTAATTCAGCATGCTGCCACGGTCAATAGACCGTGTGATTATGCAGATTACATGGACGGGATATCTTAGACGTGGCAACATGTGGAAGATAAACCGTTTTGTTTGAGGCTTTACACGGATGATGCATGAAACGAAACACGTTGCAAGACATCTCTGTCGTGGCCACATGACATCAGTATTTGGTATTTTTGGCTTTCAAGACTAAACATTACATCAAACACACTCTAAAACAAAATAGAACTTCGAACCAACATTGAAATGTAACACCAAATGTAACACTATTTCACAAACAACTGCCAAGGTGGAAAGATCAAAAACGTCAACGTCTGCGCAATGTTTTTTTTTAACTAAGATATTTCGTTGTCGTCCTCTGGAAGATATTGATATGCCAACCAGTATCCCAGAGAAAATAAAGCAAAAACTATTGGAAATAAAACCCTTGATAAACTGTCAATTTTAGTTCCGTCCATTCTCTTTGGAAACTGTGACGTCATTGATGACGTCTTAGACTCTTGATCATGTGAAATGTACAAAGATTTTGGATTGTTACGACGCCTAGCGGGAGAATGTAAATCAGGAGTGTGGGTGGAGACATCTGTCGTCAAGTCCCCGTTGGACTGTTTTTCGAGCTTGTGTTCTGGTACTTCTTCTTGCTGCAAAGTTTTATCAGTTGAGATGAAAGTTCTTTAAATGTTACATATCTTACAACAAAATTAAAATATATTTACTAAATTTTGCAATAACAATAATTCTTTGCATTACAGAAGAGATATAATTCACTCTGTTTTACATCGAATTCCACTTTATGCCATTCTAAAACTTTCTTTAATAAAAAAACTGTGAGTAATTTAACAGGAGAATGAATGTTTGAAGTTAATTTTTACTTTAAGCTTACTTTTAGGTATACTTTACATCGCAAAAAACATAAAACAATTGTGAAATGACGCAGATTGCATTTTCTAAAATGTTATCGCTTTATGATACAAGAATTTAGGAGATGTTTTAATTAATTAATGTATGACACTCTCATGTCTGATTAGTTTTATTCTGTGAATATAGAGAACCTTCCCGTGAATGTTTATTTTGGCATTAAATCTTTGAAACTTGAAAAATGCTAATTTCCTACTTGTGAATTAATTTTACCTAAACTGTAAGATATTCTGCATAATGTTATTTTGACACGTGATACAGACATACCAACATGTGCACCTTGTTTTTATCAGGTGGTACAGTGGTGGTCATCATGTGAGCGAACGATCTGAACTGATTCTGTGCTTTCCAACTCGATTCTTCTTTGTACGCTTGCTCTGCTCTGGCTTTCTTCTGAAATGGACGATATAACATGTCAGCAATTTAATAATATTTAAAAGAAATTGCAGAAAAAGGAAATTTCCATTAGGATGCTCTTTACTCCCAGATTTATTGAAGGAATCTGCTGAGATGTCGCCAGTATACGCACAGATGACCCGATTTATTTACACCTGATAGGTCTAATGTGAATCAGTGCAGAACTTTAACTGTTGGCCCATGACATGTTACCCATGTTGTAAACTTCATATTTCAATGCACATGTGATATTTAGAAACAAATTTTATTTATTGATTAACACATGAACTCGACTTTCTTTTAGAACCACTTCTGGTTTCATGTGTTTAAGGAAATACTTTAACCCTCATGCTGCTGGATGCAACAATTGTGCATTGAGCATGCATTCACCCAACTGCCAGGCACTAATGGTACTTTGATCACTCAGATGCCAGTCATTTGTCACTCATGAGCAGCTGCACATTAATATCATGCACTAACTCTGCCAACTGTAGTAATAGTGATACTGATTTTGGACTTTCTCTACCATGCCAAGTGTAACAATACTTGTGGGGTAAACTATAAATAGACTGACTTTTACTCTAGTTATGCTGCCAACTGTAGCAAAAGTTTATGGGGTGACTATTTTTGAGTAACATGTATCAAATTTAGTTTTAGTCTCTTGTGAGAGAAAAGGAGCACAAAGTTACCATGATTATAAAATGGTACTGCATGTAACATTTTAGATTCTTTTTTATTTTTTGACATTTTATAACATGACAATACAGAAATTATTGTACACTAACTCAGTTTTTTATTTGCTATAGTTCTGCAGTTATTCTGGGGAAATAAGAAGAAGGATAGCCAATTGATTCACTCTAAAATCTATTGCACTCCTTTTGAAATCCATTTTGGTATGATAGATCTGGAAACATGGTGAAATACATAGAGGTTTACCACAGTCCTCACACCAAAAAGAAATTCTTTTGACTGGTATTTAGACTTCTGTGCCAGGTAACCTATTGCAAACAAAACAAGCCCTGCAAGGTCTTTTTCTTTTTCTCCCTTCTCCTGGAATATTTGTTCGGAAATGTCTTTCTGTTAGTCTCTTATCTTCAGCTTCCTGAACATTTCTCCTACCTATTTTTCTACTTAGTACAGGTGGAAGTGGTATTTTGTAGCATTTCAAGCTATCAGTAATAAGGAACATTATTATTTTGTCCCTGTACTCATCCTGACTTAGCTTTTGTGAGCTTTAGTACTTGTTTATGTTGTGAAGTGGCTTTTTCTGTGGCTTCTATTTCAATACAAAAGCTTAAAAAAGCCTAAATCAACAGGAATAATATTTCTTTTAGCCAGAGGCTACCAAATTCCCTGTCCAAAATGGTTCCAAGTGGTTGCACATGGATGCACATGGTGCCTGGATGATCTAGATTGCCCATATATGGT
>JBCAUI010070771.1:0-19988 GCA_038406195.1 Haplosyllis anthogorgicola | reverse complement strand
TAAAGATACGAAACCCCCCCCCCCCCCCGACACACACACACACTGAGAAAAGTGACATTAAACTTGAAGATGGCCATTTACTTGTATGGGAATTATAATTTTAAATGGGCCATAAAATGGTATAAAAATAAACCGCACGTCGAAGTTCAGGTCCATCAGAACCTATATTTTTTCATGCACCGTGATTTTGTTGTACAAGGTGCTTTAGGTGTAATCTAAGACCACCCTACCTTACACGACAACTTTTTCTGTATGTAAATTCAGTTAACATCAATTAACGGCCATAAATCAAACAAAGTCGGGGCTCTTAACCTTATGTTCGAAATGGAAAGTCTTAAAATGGGTTTTCTGTTATGTTCTATTTCTATCTTTTTCTTTCAGAAATTTAGACGATAGACGATGGAAGAAATAAATCGATTTATAGACGAGGGCAATGTGAAACGGCTTGTAAGCGTTGTTTCCCATTTGATGTCAAAGGAAGCGCCAGTTGTCAGAATGGTTTTTGAGGCAATTGTACAGAGGGGCAGCCTAAGCTTTGTAAAACAGGTTGTCAGAGCCAGTCCACAGCAGCATGGAAGTACTGCTATTAATCTGTTGCTAGAACTTGCGGTGACTGAAAATCGGCCAGATATTTTAAAGTATACCATAAAGAAAGGAGTAAATGTGAACAGAGAGAACATTGAATATACAGTTGGTTTAAGCGGACTCAACAGATTCAGATGTACAGCTCTGGTGGCTTCTATCATAGCTGGAAACGAGAGGTGCGCCGAGTTGTTAATTGAAGCTCAAGCAGATTTGGAAATTGTTAGTGAATTTGAAGATTTCACAGCACTTATGTTCGCTGTTTGGTATAGACGAAATAACATTGTTGACTTACTTCTTACGGAAGGTGTAGATACAGATAAGGTAGACGAATGTGGCCAGAACGCTCTAATGAAAGCTGCAGAAGGTGGTTCCCCGGAACTATTGGAACTACTATTGGAGAATGGTGCGAAGGTGAATGAGATAGATGGCTTTGGTGAAACTGCCTTGACATATACAGTGAACGAAAACACCACGAAACTTGCAACGGAATGTATTGTAACTTTATTACGTTATGATGCACATATCAACATTGGAAAAACCGCAACGCAAAGTATGTTAACGTCCTATTTGTCCATGATAGAAGAGGGCGACTATTTATCCGAAGAAGCTCAGGGCAAAGAAATCGATCCTGATTTTGTCATGCTCCTGTATGCTGCAGGTGAATCTGTCGACAGACGTGAAGTAGAGACTTTGCCAAAATGTATTGAGCATGTGGAATCAGATGACTCGCTGAGAAACTTGTGTAGGAAGAAGATCAGAAAACAGCTGATGGACGTCAACCGTCAGATCAATCTGTTCAAGAGGATCCCTAAACTTGGACTATCGGACATAAACTCGACTTACCTCTTGTATAATGTGGATAAGGGAATATTTTAGCAAATTAAGTTCCAAGAGAGGCACCTGGTGCCAAGACCCAAATTTTAGGGGATGCTCATTCAGAAATATCAGCATTTCTATATTTTATTCCATAAGTATAAACGATGTACTAGTTAGTTAAGTAGTTAACTTTTGGTGCTGAGAGTAGTGCATAGAATAAATAGCGAAAAAGTTCAAGTGTGATTAGAGTTGGTAGACTGTAAAATACGAAACAGCAATAGCGTCTTCAAGTGAAATGTAAGTGTCGTTAGAAATTATAGACTGTGAATACGAAATATGAGAGTTTTTGTATATAAAAAATATGCATATGAAAACTATACTTATAGTTTTCATATGCATATTTTTTATATACAAAATGTAATGTCCTTACTTTGTAGAAATATATTCTGAAAGGACACATGCCTGGTTGTTAAATGTTTCAAACGCGTATGTCTCGCAATATTTCTTTAATGTGGAAATCATGGTCATCGAATTTTGTTAGTCTGCCCCATCTCTTGGTGTACACGGTCACCCTTTGACCCCTCATCGTGTCACAAAATTTTGATTTCACAAAGGTTCAGGAACAGTGGGCGAGTGGGTGTCCAAGCCATTGAAATCAAGGTGATAAAAACATGGACAACATGGTAAAAAGAAAATGTGCCCCCACCAATGGTTTCAATTCAAAACTACGTTTGTTGTTGTTACAAGGCGACAAGAACCGCTTGAAGGCCAACAATCCGAGTTTGACTACTGGCGATGTCGGTAGAAATCAGTATTGGGTGTTAGGGTGGGGGAGAGGAGGCTGTAGTTGCCTGAGCCTCACTCTTGTCACTCCTGCCGTCATGGTCCCTGGTCTTTTAGATCTGGTAAACGAAACAAGGTCTAGACCAGGCCAATTTTTAATCATGATAAATAGTACCATAATGATTACCCAACCCCAGCCACCAGTCAAGGGGTAAATGTTCAGCAGAAATGTTTTTATTTCCAACAGCCTGTACAGCAAGCTGTAAGATGGCAGCATGTTTATTGTCGTGTATGTGACCATACACGCCATCTGTTAAGGCTACCTGGTCTTTTACCAATTAAACCATGTTTGACCGCCTTTCGGGTTCCCCTCGGACTATCAAAACATGTTTAGCCGCCATTTTAACCCCCCTCCCCCTGTAGTAGTCGGCGGATCACAAAAAACAGAAAGAATTAGCTTAAATGATCCAGATCTGAGGTGTGCTAATTAAATGCGCAGTACTAAATTGAAAAGCTTTAACGTGCAGCTACTACACCCCCAGTGAATAAATTTCTAGACCTGCTGCTTGAGAGGTTGGGCAAATCTGTTTTTAACAGCTTCACAACACCAAAGTCCCTTGGATGGAGCAAACTATCGACTTTGATAATTTCACTAGATTCTGGTGGCAACCAATTCGATTGTGTGTTTCTAATTAAGACACCACCTCAAAAATTGGTAGACATTCTGCACTCCATAATTGAAAGGAATACACTGTATTCAATACGGTACGAGTACCTATTTGACCGCTCCCTTCGCACAGTGTGTTGCGCTTGTGTAGTGAACTGAGCAGGATAAAGACCTGTAATATTAGGTTTTCATCTCCTGTTGGTAAATACGCATTTCTATTCTGCCATGTCTCATCTAACTCTTCCTGGAATCGCTAGGTGGCATGTGTGGTCACTACATTCATCCCCCTTTTGAAAGGAGCTGCCCATCATGTGACCAAGGGGAAGATGTCCTCTAACTTCTGCAGTCATTTTCTCATCAAAAACTTCCAAAGTTCCTCACACTAACTGTGTGAATTCCAGTGAGAATTATGCAAATTGGCAGCATAGATGGCTCTCCAATGGAGATAGAGAGGTGCTGATTCCCAAAATTATATTTCAGGGAACTGTCTGGAACCCTTAGCACGAACTTCCATTTTCTGATAAACCTTTCACACTAATGAGTGACCATGTTGAAACTGGTAACTTGACGGTTGTTCCTCACCTGGACATGAATTTGGGTTTTATTTCCTGGAAACGCTCTTGCATATGACAACTGAATGCAAGACGTGTTGGAGAGTGATAATCTCACTCAAAGACTAAATTACAATATTCCTGAGTGAGCATCTCACTCTGAAGCTGAAAAGTTGTGCTCCAGTGCTGTGTAGATTACTGTATGAACATATTGATAAAAGCTTACATCCATGCATGCACCCTACAGTAGCATTTCTCCCTAGAAACGTGGTTTCTATGCATTTTGGCTATATCTAGGACATGGATGACCATATATGGACAATCAGGACATGACCCAGGTCAAATCTAACCATATATGGGCAATTTAGGCCATCCAGCCACCATAACCAGCCGCCTCTGACTGAAATCAATCAACCAGAACCGCTGGACAAGGAGTTCGGTCTCCTCTGGCCAAAAGAAATATTATTTGTGTCTCAATTTAGGCTTTTTTAAGCTTTTTATATCGAAATAGAAGCCACGGAAAAAGCCACTTCGCGATACACGTTCAAAACATTCCACGAAAGATAAGACAGGATTTCTTATCTTGTGATTTTCCTGTAAAATGACTGGTCACAAACTGGCCTTCTCAAATTTTTTTTTTGTCGGACAAACAGACAACGCAGACAACTAAATTTGTTAATTGTTCATGTCCAATTAAAGCATCCCCTCAAAAATGATATGGGCACTTGGTCTCAAAATTAAAGGAAAAAACCTGGAAATTTATTATCCCTTCTCTGGAAGTAACACAAAACCTTTCAGTTAATAACATTGACTAAGATGACCAATAATGAATATTTTATGACTATAATATAAAATACAGTGCGAGTAGAGGAAGTCTGACCTTTAGCGGAATATTAGCCTGAAAGGGAAGGAATAATGTGATTTCCAGTGGTCCAGCTTCTGTCAGTATTTCAGCGATGAAACTTGATTTTTCCGAATACGGATTTTATCACCTGAAATAACCTGTTTAATATTCAAAGCTGTTTACATTTCTTTAGTCTGATATAAAATGTATAACTAGTTGGCAATTATTTATGATAATTGCTTATTGTCTTTCGAATGTGAGTGTTACAAGTCACATCACCGTTTCTAGCGTCAAGTGGTAACGTGATAACATTTCATGACGTCATTATGTGTCGTCATCTCAGATGAACCGGAAGTTTGTTTTTTAGGCTGAAGGCATCATAGTCATTGCGAATTTTATTCGAAAGACAATAAAAGAGTTAACACAAAAGTTGATATGCTGACTGTATGCGCGGATATACAGATTTAAAAAGGTATAACTTACCTGACTTACAATCAGCAAATATTGAGGCAGAAGTAAGGAGTCCCTGCCCTGGAGCATTATTTTCTAAATTGATTTCTTAAGCCTATCATCGTTAACAATGAACCGAATGGAAATGTTTAGATTTCAAGTATTGTCACAGGAGAATGTTCGTCACTTTGTAACTGATACTATTCAGGTTAATTGGTTTTAGGTCGTATGAACCTTTCCGTTTTCAGTTTTAAGTGATGTACTACAAAACGTTTAGACTATTTTGCTTCAGATGAAAGTGAATAGCCCTTTTGGATTTTCTTTTTCTATTAAAGGCTAGGCAAGAATTGCTTTGGGCTTAACATTTTGAAGATTTAGTGGTGTAGTCTTGAGCTTTTGACACAACCTGCAATCATGTCTATCAACAGTAAAGTAAATAATTTGTTGTTTTTATACATGTTCATTCAACAGTTTCAGCCAAAATAAGTTGTTTTTAAAATTATTAAGTGGAACATAAAGGTAAAATTGCTTAATTTGAAGACAACACCAGAGATGACGATTTTAATTTTCTATTCATCTAGACAGGTGTCCTGATTTTAAGATTTTGGGGTTTTAGAAAGAGATGGCACCCAGAGATACAGCTGTAGTCTGTTGACATGGTGCAATGTAGTTACAGGTCCTATCTCCAACAGGGAGTGTGCAGGTTCCTCCAGCGGTTAACATAATGACAGTTGTCCATTGTCCTTTGCCTGATGCATTTCCTTAATTTGCTACTTTAAGCCTAGCCCCGAGGATGCCTCAAAATGGAGGAACGTAATCAACATTGAGAGACAATAAGAAAAGAATGAATGCAATGTTTGCTTGAAATTGTGACTACTTGGTACAGTGATTAAAATCTGGAAGTACTACTGTCAGAATCCTAACATTGTGTAGTCACTTCAATTTAAAGTTGACCTAGTCTTTGTAAAAACAATTCGGCATGTATGTATTTGAATATTATTTCTTTACAACTGAAATAGGACATGGCTTAAATGGCTTAAATTCCAGTTTTATATTGTCTAAACTTAATATCATAGCATTAAACGTAAACATTGTGCTTGCAATATGAAATATTAACTGACATACAGAGAAAGCTCAATGTGAGGCATTTGTCCTTTCACATACTTATAATAAAGAATTGACCGCCTTCTCCACTGTACAGCTGTATGGCATGTCATAAAGCAATCCCGGGACTAATATTGCACAGGAAACCCTCAGGTTCTACTAACATTTGACATACACACCATTAATGGATCCTGACCACCACACTTACAGTGGGAATATTTCCTTCAATTTACCTTTTTTGTCGTGACCTTTAGAAACGGCATTCCGACAAAGTGGTTGCTTCGTCGTTAATGGGTACATATTTTTTTATATCATAGTTACATTGAAACCTTGTATTTTATTATCCTTGTATTTTGAGACCACCTGTCATGTTGCTTACCACAGACTGAATCTGCAATTAAAGACCGCATGTTTTACACCAGTATTCAAATGAGTGGCCATAAACTAGAGATTTAATTGCAGTTAATTAGAGTAAATCATAAATTTTATACTGTATCTTCCCTAAAATTTTCACAAAAGTAGAAGTCATTGTTGTTTCATCTGATCATTTAACCAAGACACAGTTTACTGTTTTTTTCTTAAAACAGCTGAGTTGAAAAATTCTGTATCATTATTGAAATTTGAAAATATTTTTCTGAATCTAATAGAACGAAGACCATGCAGAGATTCTGTGCGAATTGCAAAGCCTCCAAGTCACATGTAATAACATGTCTGTATGAAATGAGTTTTGGGAGAAAATAATCTTACGCATGAGAAGACATCGCTTCATACACATTCACGTAGGAGACCAATCTATCTTGCTGATGTGCCATTCCATTCAAAGCTAATAAAATATTGCCAATTCCTACATTACTCAAAGCTGACTAGTTCAATTGGCTGATGCGGGCTCAAATAATGACATGCTATTACAATTTGCCCATGGTACGGAGAGCCAGATTGAAATTCATCATGATCTCTGTCATCATTCCGAGAAAATCATTACGATCCAGATTTTTAAGCGTTCACGTCTTACACGAAGGATAGAGCTGTCACGTTGGTAACCACAATTATAAGATAGATTTGGTATTGATGACCCTGTCTTTTCGTATATATGCACAAATCTATGATAGCAAATTTGTTATTATGATAGTTGATTATCTCAAACCATTAGAACTCAACTTGGAACATAGATTTGAGATGGGAAAAATAATAAATGCAAGGTTACTTCATTGCCATGAAGCTAATACCTCTCCTTTGGGGAAACCCTATGAACGTGCAATGAACATTCAGTTTAAATGGCACCGATTCTTAACGCGACTATGCGAATGTAGCATGGAGGTGCTAAGATGCCTTTTTCTGGAAGCACATGTCTTACATCACAATTGCAGTCAATTCTGAGTTAATTTAGTCTTGCTGGTGGCCATTTCATTCAGCATGATTTTCTTTCGTACTGGCTTGGCAATACAGCTAAGCGATATTAAAAGAGAAAAATTATTGAACTTCACAAAATAGATAATTGCATTATTCGTCGACTGAATGCAATCGACTGGAAGCAATAGGCCTTATAAAGACGGTACTTATTCATGCAGGTTCAATACGGCAAATTAGGACTCTTGCCTTGAATAGAAATCTTCAATGCTGTCACTGGAGACACGTTTCCGTGTACATGAAGAAATAAGTATTCATAAATGAATTGCTAAGCACAATGGATTGTCCGTTAGCACGGCCAGTAACTGTACATGAGTAGTGGTAATGTACTGATACAAAAGGTTTGCATAATTTTTGGAGGCCGGTAGAACGTTTTGCTCAATTCTCCATATTGTAAGTTACTGATTAACAGACACAGTCTTGAAGTAGCTGCACAGTAAAATTTTAACCAACCCTCTGGGTGCTAATATCACTTTTTGACATTAGACATCGTGGTATCCAATATTTGAACTATCCATACAAGCGTATTTAAGTTGATAGGTTTCTTACGTAACATACAAACTCAGATTTCAGGTCACTGCCCCTTTTGAAAGATCATGTGCACTATCTCGAATCTCAATACACGGAAACCGTACTGTGTACATAAGGTAAAATAGGGGAGTATGAGGTCTGATACTATTTCCGTGTACTGTGTGTGCTCATACAAAACTGTCCCATCAAAGTCATTATGTTATAGTTTTCCATCAGGTGGTATACATGTCATCACAGTTCCAATTTGTTGCTGGCAAATGGAAAAGCTGCTTAGAGGTAAACTTGGCTGACTAAGCTGCTTGACTGATAAGATGCATAATGGGTGTGAAAGGCTCATTCAGATAAGAGGTGATTACATTTCTTTTTTGGCTGGCGCAGCCTCGGGCCTCCGCATGATAAGATGTGCATTACCTTCCTTACAGGGAAGTCAGGTCATTGCTTTACAACCGCCTCTGGCCTGTTGTCATGTTCGCATAAACTTAACTTTATGTCCATGGATGTGCGAGAATGTAATACCCACCATGTCTATGGGTAAGTGCGAGAATGTTCCGAGCACAAAGTGTTTTTAAAGGAAATGTGACGTAAAACCTTTTGAAAAATTTCAAATGTACAAAGTTGTCCGTATTGTAATAATGATTCAAATGTGGATTAATATTATTATGTTTAAAATTTCTAAAGACTGCAGTGAGTTGCTGTTACTTTTGCCCTGATTAAAGAAGTCACTACAGTTAGGGAGTTATCATTTCCCAATGCATTAATTTTTATACATTTTCACTTAGAGAGAAGACACTTTATAGTGTTAAACAGATAAGCCATATCCTGTAAAGCACAATAAAAATAAAAACGAAGACAATGGCCACGTTTGATAAAAAAGAATTCCAGTCTTTTGGCTGTATAAGGCAATTCAGCATGTGTTAATACAGCTTACACAAACACTGCCTGCAGCTAACTTTCTTTGTCAATATGACTTCTCTGGTGCCTGAGATGAGAATCTTCTTTAATGGCTCAGATCATTTTCACTGATCTTTGTGCTGCAAAACTCTTGGCTAAATATTTGGAAGGCAAATAATGTTGTGGTTGTAGTAATATATCATGTTCACTTTGTTCCTGTATGGGAATGCTTGCGTAAACATGTCAAGGAAGTCGAAGCAACATGCTGCTCCAAAGCTGAAAGGGACTTTCAAGTACAATAAATGTATGGACAGAACCACATTGCGGGACGTGGTATAAGTAAATAGTTTTATGCTTTGCCGAATATTTGAATGACGATGAATTGAATTGAACGAAGGCGTATGTTGAATAAGGTCTCAAATGACCTCCAGCACGACCACAAAGCCGCCATAGGTCTATCAGGTCCAGCTTTTGGTTCTAAATCAGATTATGCCAATAACACGGGATGGGAACCGGAGTGTCATTAGCTCCAATTGAAGAAGCTCGCATGTCTGAGGTTCCCTACAGGTCCCACGCCAGAGAAGGCGAGAGGTCAAGGAAATGCGAGATTTGGAATTTGGTTAGGATGGCACTTGCAAAGTTTGTTATTTGATTGATCTCCCCTTTGTGTTTGAAGTAGAACAACGCAGAAAATTAGCATTAAATTATGCAAATGACACTATGCTGCATTGCAGACGGTTAATTACTCTGTTATGTAATAATAATGACAATCGTCCTATTCAACGAGAGTGCAAATAACGACTCTTTAGTTAATTTTGATTTTTTCTGTTTTCGATAGCGAAAATCTCATACATTATTTCATTTTGTTGTCACAAACGATGAACCAGTGTGCTCAGTTATTTGACGGAAAATATGTTGGCTCTTCGGTTACTGCTGAAAATAAATTGGTAAGATGCACACTTAATGAGACTCGACTAGAAAACACTATTTGGAAACAACACTATTTCACACATCACGAAATTACTGGAAAAAGTTTAAGTTTAACAATTGAATTTTATGCTGAGCTAATGCTAAGCTAATGGCAAACCTTTGCTAAGGGCTCTACGATGATTTCTTGATCTGCTCTGTTCTGTTTACACATTCTTTCAAAACCAGTTAACCCTTTCTACCTGTGTACAAGGGCGTTTGGTCGATAGATTTAAAACAGGCGTAAATTTAACAACATTATAAACAACGTCAATTTATGACGCTCAAATACATAACCTTGAAAATTTCCGCAAAGAAAAATGCTACTCATCGTCTTTAACAGTTACACAATTTAAAATGAAAAAAAAAGCCCTGTAGAGCAAAAATAACCATGTAAACGATTATCATTAAAGCTGTGTTGACAATGGAACTTGACCCGAGGTGCTGTTTGTTGAGCTGCTCAAAGGAAGACTTTCTGAGAGCCTATTAACTGATGCTTCCGCAGGCAAATGTTTGAGCGTTTCTCATGTTGTCTCCTGAACATATCTCCGCACACATGTTTGCAGGAACTACTACAGACAATATGATCACAGTTCCTACATCAGGAATGTAACGTAATTAAACTGCTGAAAAAGTACAGAATCTTAATGTTTCTGAAGGATTTGTAGTGCGTTTTCATGAACATAAACTCACCGTCCTTAACGCATCGACGTGACGTTGTAATACTGAGTCAATGAGGCTAACGTTAAACGAAGTGGCGTTAGAATGTAACTGTACATGTGTTAAAGGTTTTGAATAAGCGCTTATCTCAGTGTGTAATAAACAACGGTTTCAGCCACTTATGAAAGTTTTAAGTTAGTCTCTTTACTGTTACGTTTGGAGCATTTAGATTCATGCAAGTGATGTCCACATCTATTTAAGTTAAAAATCAAGATGATTAGTATATACCTGGTCAATTTTTCCAAAAAAAATCATAAAAATAACACAACAATTAGAAAATCTTTAAGACATTTTCCCCCATCGTAGTCAGATATCATCGATATTAGACAGTAAATTTCTGCTCAGACTCCATTGAGGGCATTATAATGTGTCTATAGAGGCTATCATGCTCTTATTCCCCGAGATCAGGACAATATCAAGGGCCAGAACCAATCCTTCCCGACAGCTTCTACCGCATCAGCATTCTCCACTTTATTGCTGTGCAGATGCAATGAATACTAAAACGCTCATCTTATTCATGGAATTTCAAGATAACGAATTAGAATTCTTGACTTGAATTATAATCTCAAGTGCTAATGTTAAAAACAGTGACAAGCAATCAAATGAGAAGATTGCATATACATTGCTTGTTTTCTGAAAGGATTATTTTGACGAACCTTTCTGTAATGGAGTTTCATAAGCAAACGACATACACAATGCTTTATTTTTAACAATAAATGCCTGCAGCATTACCACTGACATAAACACAGAACAATTTTGCAAGTTAGGTGAAAGAGAAAATGTGAGTGCATTACTCAAAAATCGTATCAATTGTGTACATAAAGATACATAAGGACCCATAAGGCACCTTGTTAAACTTCTGATGCGGATACGTATTTTCTGTACTGGTTTCAGTTTTTGAAATATTTCTAATGGAAACTTAGTGTTGCTAAAATAATTTGTTGATACTTGATTCAAATTTGAATGATTTCAGTGAACATTCACTTTTGGTAACGGAACGTCCCATAACATCTCAATGTTAATAGCTACTCAGGCTGTATGGATTTATTGAGTAAACACTGTCCCTGGTCAAGTCTCCCTGTCAACATGTTCTCAGCATGCTCAAGTGCTCATCTCACCATCCATTGGACCAGTTATTCCATGCTTCTCATCTGCACTTAACACTTCATATTCTCCCCGTGTTTCCATTTATAAGGAAGTGAGCAAGATTCAAGATGTTCCAGAAGCGAAATTATCAAAGCAACAACGTAAATTTGTGTATCTAACGTCTTTACGTCATCAAGATTACGACATCACAGTTGAGTTGTATCCATATTTGAATTTTTTGTTAAAATTACCGAACATTTAAGAAATCTCAAGATGTTTTAATGCTTTTCCAGCAAGTTAGCAAATGAAACAATGTAAAACAACAGGGCTAATTCTTAGAATGGTTTGTATTTGGCGCGTTCCCATGTTAAGTCCACGTATGGAATGAGAAACGATTGTAGTTTGCAAGTATTCAGTTGTGTTAAAGGACATGAATTTAAGAATGCCAAATTTACAAAAGTCCCTATTCATTATTCCTAACAAATTAATTTCCATATATAAAGCAAGAAAATAAATTAAAGCATAGTAAGGCAAAAAGCAAAGTTATTTATCCGATCAGGCCTGAAGCTGTGTTGATAATGGAACTTGACCTGAGGCGCTGTTTGTTGAGCTGCTCACAGGAAGACTTTCTGAGAGCCTATTAACTGATGCTTCCGCATGCAAATGTTTAGACATTGATCATGTGTCTTTAGCATCTGGTGTTTTAATACATAAAATCTCTTTAATAATGTCGTTGAGTTCATAGTTTTAATTGCACGAAAAAATCCGACAGAACTCTGGCAATTGTTTCTGTGATTGCGCACAATAGTTTGTTAATGCCCCAGATGATGTAAGATAATTATTCTCCATGCATTTAACAACAAAAATATGAAAATAAATGCATCTAAAGCGTTTAACGAAACGAACAGAAGTGCTCATTTTTAAACTTTCAGGAATATGGAATTAAATTGTCAGAAATGTGTTAGTTAAATATTTATGTAATTTCAAATTTTGATCTTTTGTAACTTACAATTTCTCAAAAAATGGCCCTATTGTCAAAATAATGGCTGACAAGTTCACTTCGGTGATACGGGTTGGTATAATTACAGAGCATTACTATTTGGGAAAATAAGTAGACAGATTTTTGCACTTTGTTTTAACCATGGTTTTTCCGATTTTATTGCGTTATATTATATCTAACGAGGCCAGTAAATATGTTAAAAGAGTAATATTTTTACAATGAAAAAATACACCTCTTTTAAACAACGACATCATTCCAGTGGTACCTTTGAAGAGATATAAGAGGACATTTCATCCGCTGACAAATTTGAAAGATGCTATTGTAAAACTTTACCTTTTGTGCCAAATCTTCTGAGACAATAAATTCCTCAATGGGGACTATCATGCTTAACGTCTCACGCAGGAAGGCAATATTAAAAGTCTGAGCTACTTGTGTTTGACAAAATGCATCAGCATCCATCAACCAATATTCCCCCGTATGGGTGCAACGGCTTGGAATGAATTCGCAATGACTACCCGTTATTCATGTGTCTTTATGAGAACAAATTAGCATTATTGCCTGAAATGATAATGGGAAACACGCTATTATTGAAAGCAAGATGGAGTAATCTATGGAAATCTCATATTGCCACTAATTTATGGCAAATCTTGGGGAATGTTCCTCCACTGTTTGTAGATGAGGTCTGACACCATATATTCTGTCTACTATTTTTTATAGGGGTGGGGGGTGGGGTGACAGTCCTTTCACTAGGATCAGCATGCAGCCATTGGGCCTGTTCCATTTACAACTCTGGTGTACACCACACAGGTTCGGTGTGCTCTCTCTATGGACACACACTGGTCTTCAAAACAAGCACCGAGTGTTGAAGCACCATATTCTTGTCTCACCACCATTTTGACAATTCACACCAGGCCCAATAGGTGGTGCATGAAAGGTGCACTTCTAGTGTGATTTTTTAATAAATCGAACACCCGGTGCATCCTCTCACACTCTTGACCCACACCCAAGTGGTAAACCGAACAGCCTCAGTGAGAGGATGCAGGGGGTTGGCTGCAGCCATTCAGTTTCAAATGTTCGAGTCATCATAATTAGTAGGCTTTAGATTGCCACCTCCATAAGACAATTCTACATAGAATGAAAGGAATTTTAGGCATTTATATTTGATTTATTTTAGACAATTTCAATTGTGAAATACGACTGTTTATTTACCACTCTCGGAATGGGTAAACAGTTCATATGTGGTTTAGATTACGGTTGCCACTTCTTGCATTGAGATTTCCTGGGGTCAATTTTACGGAGTTACGTGACTGATTAGATGTTTCATGAAACTGAAGGCTCATTAACGAAATATGCGATTATAATTCCTGATTTATCTTAGCGATGTCATGATAAGACCGTATTTTTCATATATTAGATACGGAATGACGCATTCGTACCAATGATGAATTCAGTAAACGAACTAGTCAAGTTACGCTGTCAACATGTTGGAGAGAGGACCGACAGCTTAGCACTTACCGGGTTTCTACGTTATTTAGCCCTGGGCTTACAGGTGTGAAATGGCCTAAATTTGGAAATAAAATTGGCTCATATAAATGGCCCATGGGCTTGTAGGTGTAGACATGGGCTTATAGCTGCAAAGGAGTAAATGCTAATTTCCTCAGCTGTTATCACATTAACAATAAAAAAGGCATAATTAAATGTAACTTAATCTTGAAAATCAAGTTCTTTCTTCATTTTCTCTCTTGATTAGGACCTTTTGATAAATTACTAGTTTATGTGATAAGTTGCAAACATACTTTTCATTATTATCCGAAGAATTTTTTTTAGCCCATGGGCTTATAGGTGTAGAACATTTCACACTCATAAGTCCATGGGCTTATAAACGGGTAGGCTAAATAACGTAGAAACCCGGTATTGTCAACATGTTCAAGTGGCAATCTGCCCACATATTGAACTACTAAAATATAGTTCCAGTTCCCATCTCAAAGTTGGTAGATTAATTAATGTAAAAGTAAAAGTAATGTAAAAGAAATAAGACAAACTCAAAGTTGTTTTGTGTAATCTTTATTCTCTGAATCCTAATCATCCAAAGTACAGTTTACAATCACTAATATGAATAACAGAATATTACAATTATCCAATAGAAACCTTTCTAGATTAATGATGTAAAAGTCACATGATGTTTACCTTAATGATGTCACAGAATTACCCTAGTGCATTTGAGACACAACCATATGATGTATTTTGTTTACAATCTTTAGTACAGTTCCCAATATCAATACATCAATGTCATTAGTTCATAACCCCAAAATCCTTACATTAATTTCACCATTATTAATTACATTGATAAATGTTAATTACTATCAATTAATAACTACTAATAAATGTTAATTAACATCAATTAATACTCAATAATAAACGCCAACTAATATCAATTAATATCAATTAATAACTAATAATAAACGCCAATTAATATCAACTAATAATCAACCAACTAAAGTCATATAATCATCAATTAATAATTAACGAAAATGGTCCTAATTAATTAATTAATAAAGAATAAAGAACGCCCAAACGTATAGCCATAATAGCCATAATATTACACTACTAACGGCATACTTAATATCCATTCTCATTCTAGTTGAGCTGCAGTCAATTTTTTTGTGCAAACTACAAATACTGACTTACTAAAACAGTGGCAATGCTTGAAGCGTAAAATATCCCATACCTATATTCAAGGAGAAAACTCAAACGCACGCAAAAGCATTTGAAATCCGGAAACTTGTTTTCTCAGAACATTATCAAAATGACAGCACCATGTGAAAAATTTAAAGTCAGCAAATTTAAGTGAACCATCTTAGCATGTAAACTGACATACAGTTTGTTGCCATTGCTTCAGATACAAATATTGTACATCATTTGGACAAGTTTACATGTAAACGTACTGAACCATTTGTTTTTATTAAGCTGTGCCATAACTGACACAACCCTTTTTAAAGCAAGATAGCAAAATATGAGGCAGGTTTTTGATCTTCAATTGACAAAATTCATATTCAGTTCTACTAAGAAGAAAACAAATGTTTTGATCTGTTGCCTACATTTGACTATGCCGCCTGATGTTGTTCGGCAAGAGAGCACAGACGAGCTTCTATTTCCTGAAAAAAACCCATATTCCCAAATCATCTTTTCCTTCAGGAGATGCACAAAAAAGTGAGTTACTTTTGTTTTAACGTGAAGAAGCTTGAACATAATTTTTTTACTGTATAAATGCCCCACAAATTTAAGTATTTCGATTTTTGATGCTATAAAGCTGGTCAATCTAAATACAACAATCTAAAATACAATAGCATTATCAGGTGCAGAGAAATTATAAACATCTTTGTGTAAAATGCTGGATATCTTTCGACACTGTATAAGGCAATTCAGCATGTGTTAATACAGCTTACACAAACATTGCCTGCAGCTAACTTTCTCTGTCAATATGACTTCTCTGGTGCCTGAGATGAGAATCTTCTTTAATGGCTCGGATCATCTTCACTGATCTTTGTGCTGCAAAACTCTTGGCTAAATATTTGGAAGGCAAATAATGTTGTGGTTGTAGTAATATATCATGTTTCGTTTATTGACCTTGCGCATTTTCACTGGAAGCTCCTTTTTCTGAAGGAAAAAAAGATAATGTTAGTTTTACTAAATACACGCTCCTCCTACATATATTGTTTGATCATTGATCATTGTAAACTATTGCATTCTTCAACATTACAATGATTGTGTTTGGATCACGTCAAAAGTGAGTGTGATGGCATGTGATTCAATAATTCTGTTGTTCTTATAAAGTATTGAGTGGAATGAAATGGACAAGAAATGCAGACTTGCTGTTTAACTGCGAAAATTGCTCAACTGAAAGCAAGGGAATTCCCGAACACGGATATAAATTCTGCAGTTTGTGAAGCATTGTCGTCTCAGCCTGGACTGATATCAAAAATTTATGAGGGGTAGACAATGACTCAAAATGTCCTCAGAATTAGCAATTACAGTAAAGTATTGTTATCGAAACTACCAAAAATTACACAGTCCATTTTTGGTATTTACGTTATTTATTAATTACCTAAGTTAATAAAATATGGTATTTATAAGAGGCAATTTCCTAAATTGTAGCTATTTGTTCAGCTATGATATAATTTGTTATTCCTGGAAAAGCAGAACAGCAAGAGAATAAACATTTATTAGAGAAGTAGCTTTATCATAAAGCACATCATCCGACCAACACGGTTCGGGACATTCTCATCAGCTTCTATTTAAGACGTTTGCATGTTTTTGATTCCCTCTGGATTCTAGTAACAAAACAGAAAAGGGACATTCACCTTACTGCAGCAGAACATGAATTATATTTCAGATACTGTTTTAGTAGATACAAATGCGAATGTAAAATATCTTATTCAAATCCTTCTGTTAAACAGTAAAGTTCAGAGTGTTAGTGAACATTTAAATGTGATATGTAAAAATAACTGTCAAGATCACAGAATGTTCATGGCTAAAAGAGATAATTCAGTTGCACAATGTAACGTGTCAGTTACTATGCTACAAAGTCCATGCGATGCGAATGTACGTATGTGTGTCTTGCAGCCCATTCTACATTACCATCGCATGACAATCGGCACATCAAAGAAGTGAGACACTTTGTATGCAGGGCATATTCTGTAAGACAGTTACCCGAATCTTCGTCGTTCTATCCCATAAAGCTACCTGGAAAAAAGCATTGTACAACATTGTACAACTAAACGTCTGTTCCTCTTTGCAATGTTAGCATATTGACGTGACTGGTAAATTTTGAATTTATAAAATAAAAAACCAGGAAAATTAATTGACAGCTTCCAAATTTGGTATTGTTTGTTGGAAACAGATCGCGCATTTGTTTGCATCTAACATATAATAATTCCGGGTTTAAAAAATGTAGAAATTTGAAAATGTTAGACTTTATTTGATAAAATCTTTTGTTAACGTTACATGAAATAGCCATTTTTCACTATTTCGGTAATGGCACACGTGGAACACATTCCTTGATTATGGGGGACCCAATATCCGAGACACAATAGTCCCAGCCATAAACAGTGTCTATGTCAAATGTGAGCGGGACCTGGCGATTTCCTGAGTAATAAACGAGTACTATCATTATCATGCATGTGTCATGCCACGCATCCAGTGATGTAGTCATCAGCTGCTCTTATACACATGGTTCCTGCAAAGATCTGCCTAATGGGTCTCCAGACTTCTATTTTGTGACTGTGTCACATGCAATTACCAGGTCATAACGTACCTTCCTGTGACAATGCCTGTATACAAAAGCCCATTAGGTATTGTGTCTTGGTGAATGCTTACAATGAAGCGGTTCCAATGCATTGCCCATTACATATGGTACTTTCGTAGAACCAAAATACGGCACCGGAAATTGGACACGTATTGGGGATGGTTTGTATGTCGGGTATGAGAAAATATGTCATAATAAAGTAATCCATTGAATATATAACCAGCCTATCAGAAAAGGATTAGAATGGGAATAAATTCTGATGGATTAGTTCCGTCATGGGCATAATTATTAACAGGTGCTGGATATTTCTGAATTTTTAAAAATCTTATTCTCAAAATAAAATACATAAATTGTAGGGGTCGTAGGGATCTGAACCCCTTCCATCCACAAATAGCTGTTACTTTACGAAGATTACCTGTTTTGCAAGAAATACCAAAAGCGTACATCAAATATTCATTTACATTCAATTCATTTTGCATAATTGCTCCCTTTCATAATCCTCAAAGAGCCCTCGACAAGTATGTACAATAACAGTTGAAAGGGATTTCGAGACGTGTGTCTTTTGATCTGAACGTTAACTAACTTGTATATTACATCATCTGTCCATAGCTGTAATTGTGTGGGAGGAAAATAAATCAAATATTTCAATCGTAAACATTTCTTTGAATGACCTATCAGAGATACGGTTAACAATAATTAGGATTAGTAGAGTCACATGAGCTTTAAATCCAAGTCTCATTAGATGCAATTGTGGATGTTCGCATGCTGGTTGTCCCCTAAAGGCGACAGGTCACATAAGGCTAGAGGTGCCAGGAAATGTTAGATTTGTATTTTATTCAAGAAAACATTTCCATAGAGAATATGGAGCGAGACTCTATGCAGGCGCCTGCTATACTATGTGAAGAAGGGCCATTTGAAAGTGATGTCATGACCGTATCTGCAGGAGTATATTATGATGTATTTTGGTCTTGGAGGAATTCGAAGAAACCGTAATGAAGAGCTTGATCCTACAACGAGACACCATATGAAGAGCTATGGAGTGTAACTTAACCGTGGCAATGTTCACTTTAGTTACTATTTCTTATTGCAGCAGAATTAGGTTTGCGAAAGATTTGTTATTCATCATGTAAAACAGAGTTTTAACAGGAACACTACCACTTTCAGCGTCATAGATCTTAGAAAATAAACTAGGATGATTGGGTCAGTAACAGATCTGGATTTGTTTTTGAAATTACTCAAAACACTTGCGACCATATTATTTCTAACCAATTTTACGTATGACGAACTAGACCTCCTTGTGCTGCTAGGGGCATACCTCACATTGACACACCTCGCTAGAGTGCACTGCAGTAGTGGGCATACAAGACAGCTCCCAGACAGATGCAAGGGAGTAGGACACAAAAGACCCGTTACCAAATATAATCGTTACGGTTTCGCGCGGGTCTAACCCTTACACTTCAACTGCGGGTACCCACCATTTATGTGTTCCGTATTTCTTGATGTGCCCTTATGTTTTTGTTATTTTACGATGATAGTCATGTTGATTCGTCATTGCCTGCAAAACATCTGTTCCTGGGTAATAAAAAACCTATCAGACATTGTTGTCTGTCTGCAATAAACACTCTTTCGTGACCCAGTTACTTGTACATCATTATAACAATTTATAAACATCCGAATAATCTCATGCCAAGAATGTTAATGATCACTGCGCTCTCCGACCTGCCTTGAAATAGATCCTCATTTGCAATCTTACATCAAACATGCAGGTCACTATGAATACAGCTTAATGAGGGTTTACTTGGAAGTACATGCAAAGTCTGTGTAATTATGTACATTAAACAAAGTCATTGTGTCATGTTGCCTTTAGAGCTCGCCACGTTATACAGATCATTATACTACAGATGCAGATTTCTGTCACTGAAGTTCCAATGCTCGATCATTTGCACTGAAGCAAAGACCAGTGGTGTAATTGCAATCTATCGGTTCTGTACGTATTTGAGTACTTATTCTCTTCTTGTGATTGCATAATAGAGTTGAATTGGTTTAATTACTTCGGAGACAATTTTGTCCGAGTCTCTTTCGTGATTAGTCACTTTTGTACTAAATTGAATGCGATAAATTATCAATACATGCGCATTGTGTATCTCTAACTTAGTAACAAGATATCGTTCCTAACGTCTCGAAGAAAGCTTCCCCGACATAAATAAAATGTTAACTATGTCTAACAAATGTTAATGAGGTGTTAACAAATGTTAATTAGGTCTAACAAATGTTAATGAGGT